>JAABOM020000075.1:22011582-22023222 GCA_011800125.2 Solanum clarkiae
AAAACTATGAAGAATCCAAAAATCAAGCCAAAGCTGATAAATATGTCCTATTTACCATCAATAATATAGTATGAGTATTCATAACCAACACTCTAAATAAATATTATTACAAGCTTTAGTAATTCTAGATGCGATGACATTAACTTAATTGCCACTAAGTACGTTTTAAAAATAAATTCTATTGCCAATAAGTGACTCATTTGTTGTAATGTACGCAAACATTCATTTCTGAGGCTGTAAATTTAATTTTTTTCCCCCTATTTTTTAAAACATTGTGCATAAATAATCTTTAGAAAACTATTCTTTTGGACAACGTTAAAAGACATTATCCAACCTTACAAATAAAATATAATGAAATATCATTTAATATTTGAAATAGCTTACTTACAAAATTTTAATATGTGGCTTAAAATTTTTTCATAAATCTTTTAATTTGCTCAAGTGAAAATTTTTAAACGGTCATCCAAAAGATTCATAAATTCTAAAAATAATAATTCATCATCTAGAAAGTCCATAAATTTGAAAAATAAAAATAAAAATAAAAAATGATCATATTTACATAAAACATTTATCACAAAAAGAGACACCCAAAATTTGGTCCATCACTATTGTGACTTATCCCAACCACAAGTGTTTGTAGAGAGATAAATGTGAGTCTATCCAATTCACCAACTGTTTATAAACTCGCATAATGAAAACAATAATCGACTTTTCCTTCTTTAGTAAATTATAGTAATTATTTCGTCTCAAATTATTTATTATATTTTTAAAATAAATTTCTCAAGAAAATATTAATTAGAAGAGTCTAATATTTGATTAATTTAAGTTAATTTTGTCTTAATGTATGCTTCTCTAGTTGAATATACTCTATTTATGTATCATCATAAGGTGTTTATAGTATTTAAGAACAATTATTATTAAAAATAAAGTAAAAAGATAATTAAAGTCATCTGAATATTTAAAATAACAAATAATTTAAAGTAATTATTTAAAAAATTACATAAATAATTTGAGCCAGAAAGACTATTATAGTAATATTTAATCTGTAAAGATAGCCAAAGAGCAGATAAAGTTCAATGCAAGTTTTAATGTAGGGATGGACCCAAGAGACAGTTTCTCCATACATAGAATTCCAAATTAAAGCCAAAGGGATAAGAACCTTAGAAATTCTCCTACCATTGAGGCATTGATGTAATAATGTGTAGATCTAAAATGACATACATACACATAAAATTCTTTACAATAATTATTCTACTACTCTTTTTATTTGTGGTATCATTTCTTTTTTGCTTCGTCTCCAAAAAAATATCATCTCACTCTAATTAGAAATAATTTACCTTTAAAATTCTCTTTTTACCCTTAGTAAAATGATTGTCAATTACACAAATATCTAAAAATAATTTTAGACCACATGTTTTAAAAATCTTTTTTTTTTTAATCTTAAGTATCAAATCAAATGGTATCACATAAAATAAAATGAGAAAATTACTGTTTAAATATAAAAAAAATTGAAAAAAGCTTGGACAAATGCCTTAACTATCTAAAATAAGCACTCTTATCTTTTAAAGATAAGCATCTTTGGCTTCCAAAAATGTTGGTCAAATAAGATATAATTAGACTTCATTTTATTGGAAAGAGAACAAGGTAAAAGAAATGTCTCAAGTGCAACAATTAATACAAAATGGGATAATATTAGTGGATTTAATCAACCAAAAGTGGAAAAATAAGAAAGGATCAATAACTTAAGCTAACCTATAGTACTCCTTGAAAGTCAAAAAATTAAATTAGAGCTTTCATTGAGTAAGAGAAGATGCATTATTACCAGTAATAGTACTGGATACAGAGGAAGAATTATTCTTATGATTATGCATCCATACTTTAAACACTTTTCTACTTACCCCTATCTCTCTGCAAAATCTCTCAGTCTCGTTTTCCTCATCTTTTCTTTGTAATGTCCACCCCAATCTCTCCGCAAATGCCAGCATTTTCTCCTTCTGATCCGTCGTAAATTTCGTCCTAAACCTCTTCTTCCCGCTCCTCTCTGAAACTGCTGGCGACTCTTCTGTAGTCGTCAGACGGTAATCAGCCGCGATGAATTCTCTGTCATCGCGACTCATGTTGTTGTTATAACTTGCACCGCAAGTGAACTTTCGGTGGAAGTTACGGTGACAGCCGCAGGCAGCGCAGTTTAAACTGGCGGTGCCTCCGGGGGAAGTGTTGTTTTCATCAAGTGTGAATTCTCCACAGCCATCAGTGGCATAACTGCCAAGGCTGGCTGCATGGTTCCTTAAGCACTCTCTGTAAATGTCATTTGATTTGTCTCCTTGCATTCTCTCTCTCTCTTTCTTTTTCTTTTTGTTTTGTCTCTCTACTAGTCTTATAACATGTATGATAAAGCATATATGTATGTACATTATAGGTGGAGTATTCGGCCATTTTAATTTTATGAGTTCTGAATTTCATAATGATAATTTTATGTATCGCTAGTAATTAGGTTAGATAATTGAATTCATAGTTGGGTTTCTACTGTCGATTATGTTTTGTTTTGTTTTTTGAACAAATATAATTTAATTGATAAGTAATGTGGGTACAAATCGATTTCTCCCTTGATTCCTTTTGTTTTAAGATTGCTTCGTGATTCGAAGACTGTTGATGATGTATTTCTCGAATTAGGATGATTTGGACTTGATCTCCATGAAAGGATTTGTGTGGAT
Source organism: Solanum clarkiae (assembly GCA_011800125.2). NCBI lineage: Eukaryota > Viridiplantae > Streptophyta > Magnoliopsida > Solanales > Solanaceae > Solanum > Solanum clarkiae. The sequence continues at coordinate 22,014,297 of JAABOM020000075.1, forward strand.
CTTCTTGAGTATTTAATTATCAAGAAAACTTATACATATTTTGATCTCTTTGTGATTCATCGCAAGAATTTATGAAATTTTTAAGACTATATTATATATGTCTTGATATTAAAGAAGTTTAAAATTATGTGCACCATCAATGGATAGAGTTTTTATCTTCAGAATGTGTTGTATATTTCTTGATATTAAAGGAGGTTAAATTATGTGCACCAACACTATCTAGAATTGTTGCTTTCAAATTCAATTGAAAATTACTCTTAGCATTTGCCCCAAAAAAGAGAATATTTTTCTTGTTGAAATTATATATTGCACCAGATGGGAGTATTATTTATGTCATTTATAAACAAGACTTACATATTTCTATAAAAAGTATATCAACTCTTAATTACTTGATTTTAATTATTAATTACTTCAACTAACATAACATGGATGATGGAACGACATATTGTTAATTTTAAATGCCCAATTTCAATGATAAATTCAGAAATTTTGTTAAGAATATTCAAAATTTGATATATACTTATGAAAAGTAATTTTTAAACAATGTACAATTTTTTATATACATAGGTGTTCAATTAACCACATTTCACATATCAAATCTTTTCTTCTGTCGTAACATATCATATATCAAAATTGAACTACTTTCATAACCAAACTGCCTCAATTATGTTACTTCTCTTCTTCTTTAATGTTTTCTCATCAATTCTTCCATCATACTTTATAGTTTATATTATCACTTTTAAAGAAGAAAAAGACAACGGTCTGTATGTATAGAAAAGTATATCGATAAAACGTGTTTGTTCAACATTTCTCTATACCCCACCTATGTTAAAATTGTATGTCCATTTCCAATATATATTTATTTACCTAGGAGGACCGCACAATTATTGCTTGTTCGTAGGATGAAAAATGACTAGAATTTACGGTGGTCCATTTGACTCAATTTATTTAAAATGAGAATATTCGATTTTTTTTGAAAAATGTGTCAAATATGAATTGATTCATATTAGTTATTATAAAATATAAATTATATATATATATAATTTATTCCGTTCTCCTAGTTAAAATTGATTAAAAGCAATATTAGTACATGAGATTTTGATTTATTTGAAAACATGTTTTTCATACGTACTAAATATATTTTTTCTCCATAAAAATCTCAATGAAAATACCTTAAATTAAATAGAAAGAAATTTTAAGGGCCATAATTGATCGGGAGAAGAAAGACACCAAAGAAAGGAAGCTCACATCTTTATTGAGAAGCCATGAATAATCCGAACAACAAAATTCGATATTATCGTTATTTAACATATTTTTTTATTTATATCAAATATGAACGAGTTAAATATTTTATTTGTTTTTGCCTAACTCGAACCAAACGGATGGCTTAGGTTTTTCTCACCATGGGTGTTTTCACCTTTTTGTTAATCGTTTGGTTGCATCTTAAAAAATAATGAATAATAATTACTTGATCAAATGTGGAATTTCTTTATTTCATATTTGGTTGGATTTTCTTAATGTGTTCTCCGAGTTCTCCCAAAATCTTTTAAGAAAGTTAAGATTAAGACTAAACACATGTTTTATATTATATTTAAAATCTATCTATTAAATAATCTCGTTAGTACTTAATATATATGTATTTACATTATGGTCTTAGTATAACTTGTTATCAATTAGTCCAACAAGAAGAATAGAATAAATTCGTAAAATCGTCAATGGATTCAAAATATAGCTAGGGTTGATTAAATTAAATATTAATATTAGTAGTAGGGGTGATTTAGTTTAGGAAAAGACAAGAGTAGTTATATGAGTTGTAAAACATTTTATGTTTAATGTAGATACACTTGTTTGTGTAGTAAACTAGAGGGACAACTCGACAATTGACAGCCAACAAAAGCATTTTTACTTGTTCACAAACAACGTGACAATACGTAAACAAAATCTTCACAATATCATCTTTTACATAATTATCAATAAATGATACATACTCCCTTTATTTTAATTTATTTGTTTAATTTTCATTTGATATGAATTCTGAATTTAAAAAAAAAAAAAGAAATTGTGATTTTGAATTAAAGATACTTCATCCATTCTTTTTAGTTGTCATGATGTGTTTTTGAGAATTAATTTGACCAAATTTTAAAGTTAAATTATATAACATTGACTAGATAATTTAAATAAGAAAATAAATATACAACAGGTACTATAAGTTGCAATCTTTTTTCACGTCATTGATATGACAAAAGAATGTCAGTCAAAGTTCACATCATTTTGCTCTCAAAGTGAAAACTATTACAACTAAAAAAGACATCATGCACCAAAATATCATTAGTCTTGTGATTTAAAGACGTCATATAAAAAATTAAAATTCAAAAATTGCTTAAAAAATTAAAGATTGCAACAGACATAGAAATAAATAATACTGTGCAAACAAATTAAAATGGAGGTACTTATTTTTCCAATTCATGAATCAGTTTTTCTTTTTGGGTCTAAACTAATTATCTTAGAAAGATTAAGACCACATTTTCCCATTAAAATTCATGGATCAACAATTAATCTTCATTTATTAAACTGATTAACGATATGAAATTTAAGTTTCCTAACATTTCATCATGATTAACCACTTAATTTCTAAATTAAGTGTGGGTTTCTTCATTTCTTGATTTTTTTAAAAATCAAAATCTTAATTAATATGAGATGTAGTTGAATTGGAGTGAAACTACATACTCCCCCATCTCAAGCTATTTATCTTGTTCTTTTTTACACGTTACTTAAGAAAAATACTAACTAAGAGGAATTCTAACTATTTTATCCTTATTTATGTCTTAATATATAACATTCACTTATTTATCAGTCATCTCCAAATAACTTCTGTTAAGAATAAAAGTAAGAAAAAATATAACAAAGTATGTCTTCACTTTTAAAAAATATTTTGAGATAACTATATTTGAAAATTGCGATAAATAATTTGAGACGGAATGAGTATATATATCATGAATGGGACCTTTCTCCCTTGGTTTGGGCACATCATCACATGAGTTGGTCAATACAAATGATATAGTTGCAAAAATGAATGCATCTTGAGTGATTGTAATTAATTTAATGATACAAGAACAATGAAGCCAGAGGGGTAAGAGAGTCAAGATTTGTCCTAGTTCATGAACACAAATATTCTGTCCAATGAACATGCCTATGCTGACTTTACCCATGTATGGACTAAAACAATCTTTCTTTTTACAATTTTATTTTATACTTCTATAAAATATAGTTGTCTTTAAATTCTTACTTAAGCCAAGGTAAAAAATATGGAGTTAAATAATGGGGAATTTTTATATTCCTGGGCTTGAAACTTAATATGGTCAAATAGCTATATTTTACATAATTACATAATATAACCTCGGCTGTGTGATCCGGAGGGGAGGAGAGAGACGAGCGAGAACGAGATAGGGAGGAGAGAGGCGAACGAAAGTGGAGAGGGGCGAATTATATATGTATATCTGTCGATTGACTATGTATATATGTCAAAATAATTGTATATATGCAGCTGATATACATTTACAATTGTATATCAGCAAGAAATTGCAGAAAGAGAGGCGAGAGAAAATAGCAGCAAAACCCTAACTATAGCAACAAAACTCTAATTATAGCTATAAATTGTAATTTTTTTAAACTATTATTGTATAATATAAATACATATCATATATTTACCTAATTATGTAATAATTTTTTCATAAATAATCCATTTTTGAAATTGTGGGGTGCAAAAAGTATTTAATAGTTCTACATTAATTTTGTGTGGTTGTAGAAGAGGGGGGACCCGGTAACAGTATGGGATAACCTCAATAATGCACTTTGGGAATATGCAGAGAAATAATCATAGAGGGACCAACAAGTCCTTTTTGTACTTTTGTCTACTTTTATGAGAGAATTTAATCATATTCAGTAACAGAGAACATGTTTGGGGTGTGGCCTCTAAGGCCTTATTTATACTAACAAGCTAGTTATTTTAAAATGAATTATTTTATAATTGTGAAATAAAAATAATATTATAATTTTGAAATATGTTATTTCGTGATTTTATTTCAATCAAACATAATATTCATCGATTTAGGAATTAGCACTTAGTTCATTTTTATTTGTCTTGTTTATGAATGAATTGACGCGATCTATTCGACAAGAGGTATTCATGGTGTAGAGGCAAACCTTGAAATCTAGGGGTCTAGAGGCAAACCTTGAAATCTAAAGGATTCAAGTTGAGTAGAATCAAGATAAAATGCTCGGAGTGCAAGTTCAGTGACATAAGAGATGAGGCTGGCATGAAAATAAGGCTTGATACACAGGTCATTTAGAAGAGAGGAAGTTTCAATAATATTGGGTCTATCATTTAAGGAATTGGAGAGGTTGACAATGATGTCACACATGGTATAGATGCAGAGTGGATGAAATGGAGGTTCATATACGAACATTTGTGTGGTAAGAAAGGTCACAAAAACTTAAAGACAAATTCTATTGAGTAGTGATTTGACCAACTATGTTATATGGAGTAGACTGTGAGCAAGTAAAAAATTCTCACATTCAAAAGATGAAAGCTGCGAAGATGGGGATGGTGAAATAAATGTGTACACATACTATGAGAGATAAGATCAGGAATGAATATATCTGAAGCAATCTAGGAGTGGCTTTAATTGAGAAAAAATGTGAGAAACGAGACTTGGATGATTTGGGCATGTATAGAGGTAATGCACGGAGAGGTTGCAATAGATGATTTTTTTAAAAGAGGGGTTGAGGTAGATCGAATAAGTATCAAAGAGAAGTGATTAAAAAAGACATGGCACAACTTCAACTTACCAAGGACAAAACCTAGACAAGAGGTTATGAATGTCACAAATCAGGGCAGGATGTTAGTTTGGTTTTTAGCATTGTCTTGCTTATTTTATATACTATTTGTCATAAAACTACTCTTCTAGTTGCTTGTCCTTTGAGTTCAGTTATGCTTGTCCGTTAGTTCAGTAATTCCCTATGATTTCTTTTACATTTTGATTATCTTTTCATCTGTATTGATTACTATTAGAAATTAGGATGATTTGTCAAGTTTTCTATAGTATTTCTTTTTTTTTTCAATTACTTTTTTTCTTTATCTTGCTTTGAATACTTTTTTTCTTTATCTTGCTTTGAATCCCAAGTTATGAAGCTAAACATATTGGACTAGATTTTTGTTAAAAATACGTCTCAAGATAGTGTAAAAAAAAATTACTATCTATATTTTTCCTAAAAATTTTTCTTTAGAGAAATTCAATTTATGAATAACTAAGTTTTAAAATTTTTGAAAATTTAAATTATTTTATTGAATTCAATCGGTGCATATATGCATTCCCTGCTTTTATGCTAATGCATAATTAGTATATTTTTCATTCTGCTAAGATCCATATTGAACACTACATAATAGTTATAATTAAGTTTTTCCTAATCTTGTTAAGCATCTCTTACAGTTTCATATTTTTTAAAGGAAAAAACAACAAGTCTAAAATGAGTGCGAGTGTGTAACACACACTAATAGGACGACAAGATGAAATGATCTCTGTAACGTATATAAGACCCGCTATCACAAAAATAATGATGATAATAGTCACTAAAATAGATTAGTAGTATTTCAAATACAATATATCTTATAGATCGTGATAAAAAAAAATTTCTCACATTATTTAAGAAAAAAATTTTTAAATACAAGCAAATAAATTGAATTCTAAACACTGTGACTTTCAGTAGTGCGACGAGGAATGCTATGGATCGTGTTAGATCCCATTCCCGATATGAATTAAACTCTTTGTTAAAAGTCAAGTAGAAAATCATCTGACCAAATTGATTGTAAAGGTTCTGAAGGTGATACTCGATCCATGAATCTAGTTGTCTTATTTTAGAGAGAGAAAATTCATGATTTCTTTCCCAGGAATCAGGATACCTTCTTCTCCTTACACTCACAGTATTGATGATGTCTCTGATTTCTTCAACAGTCTGAATGATTTTCATAGTCCCAAATTAAAAAACTTTAGTTATCCCATACTCAGACTTCTATCAACTCTCAATAATCAGACATTTTCAAAAGCAAAGGCAACAAACCCATGCATACATCTTTCAAATGACTGGATAAAGAGTCATTTTCAAAATTAAGGGTAACAAACCCACGTATACATGTTTCAAATCACACATAAGATGATTTGTCATTAGTTCATCAACCTTTCAAATCTCATATTATTTATGATAGAAAATATTTTCTAAAATTATTAAATATGTCACTGTATTCTTTTCAAAAGAGAGAAGTATTGAATTATTTCAGAATTTTTTCATCCATATTTACGGAACATCCAACAATAGGATGGCAATTTCGTTTGCAAATTGTTTGAGACTATAACTCAAAAAGCTAACGTTTATAGCGAGTACCAATTGAGCTTATAAGCTTATATTTATATTTATAGAGTTCACAAAAATAAAAAACAAATTTTGACATCTTTGTTCAAATATTTGCATTAGATCCATTTTTATAAAAACTAAGTTTACATTTTTAGTATGAAATTAAATATTTTATCAATCAAAAGATTATTTGGATTGGTTAGAAATGATAAACCTCAACCAAGTCCATATTCCTTCTAGTGGGTTGGATGAATGCATATTAACAAGTTCAAATAGTTCTAATTTATATCATGATTTCTTTAATTTTTTTAACAAACCATATTCAGTCCTATATCTCTAAATAATTCTATTATTAAAAGAAAAATATATAGGAAGGACCATGCTTTTAAGTCAAATGCATAATTAGTTATTGTGATTTTTGAATTCTGCTAAGATCCATATTGAACACTACATAATATTTATAATTAAGTTTTTTCTAATCTTGTTAAGCATCTCTTATAGTTTTATATTTTTTTAAGGAAAAAATATAAAAACTACCCTTTTAGAGTCACAATGTTTTTTTGGAATATGTCACTTTTTTGTGTTTAGAATTTTTAATTTCAACGGTTACGTTTTCTCCTTAATGTACTACATTATAAGAATGTGAAAATATATTTGAGACATTTTGGTACGCTTAATACACATTTATTTTAAGATTATAATTAAATATTCAAATTTCTTATTCACATTTTATTAAATTTTGTGCTAATCAAACTAAAATAAACTGTGTTTAATCATATATAATTTATCTATTTTTTCCCGCACGTATAATGTATGTATTTTTTTCTATATTTATAATCAATGTATACTACTACAACAACAACAACATACCCCAGTGCTTCAAAAGGCTCCCGCTCATTGCGGGGTGGGGGGGGTCGGATGTACGCAACCTAATCAATGTATACTAATTAAGAAAAATCAATAGAAAATTCGGTTCACTATTTTTGTAAGAATCATGACAAATTCTGATAAACAAATTTAAGGATGTGCACAAGTATTTGCATTTAAAATCGTCATTTAGTTTGTACTCGAAATTAAAATAAATTACAAAGTTACTCACTTCAGGTATAACTCTAAAATGTATAATTGAAGTTGCAAAAAATCGCTTATCAAGTTTGGCAAACTACAAATAACTTTTATTTGAAGTGTGGCACGTTTTGTATAACGAAACATCAAATAATTTTTTCTCAAGTTTAGTGTGACTTGTTAAGGCCAATCTTGAGTATTTTTATTAAAGTATTTTTGATATTTTAACATGAGGTTAGGACATATAGTTGGTTGAACTTCAAACATTTTGGTATAACATTCAAGTGAACAAATCATTGTCCAAAATCAGTAACTTGTTATTCAAATTTCAACGATCAAACACACGATTCAACTTCAAAATATATCTAAACTAAGCTTAAGTTTAAAATATAAGTTTCATATATCATAGAGAACAAGTTCCAATAATCAATTTATCAAAACAAAAATAAATCTAACAAACTCTTTTCGCAACAATGATGATTTGCAAAGGTAGAGCCATCTTATAGTGAGGGGGGTTCATCCAAACCCCCATCAATGAAAAGTTATGCTATTTATACATGATTAAATTTTTTTTATGTATATATAGTACGTATCGAACTCCTTTTGGCTTGTTTGTGTGTCTACTTTTTTTTTATTTTGAACACCCTTTAGTGAAAATTTTGACTCTGCCACTAGTAATTTGTCATTATTAAATTTTTCCAATAACACCCATTTATTTTCTAGGTTTTCAACAATCATGAACGTACTATTTCTTTCAACCATATCTCGACTGTTAATACGATATAAGGACCACTACTTCAAAGAGTAATACACCCTTGATCATAAAATATCGATTGCTTATTCATTAAAGTGTAATTTTATTAATAAATATGACTAAATTGCAGTACCCATGTAGGACACAACATGGGATTTTACCAAAATTTAAGGCTCAACAAGCATATAAATTTTACAAATCTCATGCTGTTATGGTTAATTTCTCTTTATACCAACTATTTTCTAAATTCTAAAAATCACGTATTTATTAGACATTTTGATACTTCAAAATTCTTTTGATGAATGTTCAAAAAAAAAGGAAATAAGTCAATCAGTTGCGCTAAAAAAAGGACTGAACTGATAAAGTCAACTTTGAAGTTTCAATTCGCATAGTTAGTGATGAAGAACAAAGGTAACAAGAGGAGGGCGGTTTGAGCTTCAACGTGCCAAACTGAGTTCCCAAGCAAGAAGAAGGCGGTTTAGTTAAATCGGAAGTAAAGAGAAACTTGAGTTTTAACGTGCTGATTAATCCAACAAGATCAATTTTCACGAGGCCACGAATATTCAGCAAGTTCAGATCACACTCGACCGGTCATTCACTAGTATTACCAGGTGAGAATTTTGTCACGACCCGAAAATGGGCGTAATGGCACTCGTCTTATCCCACCAAGACAAGTCAGCCTACAACCCAACTATAACC
>JAABOM020000075.1:22064739-22081311 GCA_011800125.2 Solanum clarkiae
AAAAAGACTATGAAACAAAGATATATATATATATATATATATATATATATATATGGAAGATGATACAATTTAACTCCAAAAGATTAATTACTATTCATGTGACTCACACACTTCAAAAGATGAAAGATATGAGTTGTACTACCATAGCAAGACTTAATATTTTCTTTTAAAAAAACAGTACCTTGAAGTTTACGCTAATCAAAAGGAGCGAACATAAAGCAATTTAATTCCTCTTTCAACTTATTTTAGCATTAAGTTGGGCAATCTTGCTAATTTAATGTTACTAACGTGATCCGAGCTTATTTTGGAAATCTTTCCATCAATAAACCAATTACACCTCATTCTCAAACTAGTTGGAGTTAGCTATATAAATACTCTGTACCAATTCTGCTCTATTCAGCCCATCTCATTCCAAAACTAATTTAACGTAAATTAGGGCCTATAAAACTAGAGGTAAACCTCACATTTATCTTCAAACAAACAACTAAATTCTAATCAAAATAATCAAAGAAAGATTTATCTTATGACCACTTCCCCCATTTTAAAAGAGCTGGCTCCACTCCTGTATTTGAGTATTCAAGCTTGATAGCACATTACCTGTGCGAATGCATAAATAGCTCGCACGATTCTAGCATAATCAGTTCCAAGCATTTGAATGACAACATCTGCTAAAAGTGTTCCCCACAGACTGCATAAAGATGTCAGATACAATGCTGTCAGAGACTGCAAGAAGAATAACAGGAGAAATATATAAAGTAATAAAACCTGAGAACTGAATACATTGCTCCACCCTCTTCACTAACAGAAAAAGCAATTAACGACATCACAAGACGAAAGTAAATAAAATAGTGAACCATATTTAAAAGGAGTTCCCTAACAGCACAACCCTACAGAACCAGTTCGAAAAGAAACATAATTCCACGTGAAATGAGTGTGAAAATAGCTCCAGGAAAACATTCAAATTCCTTACCAACTATGTAAACCAAATAATAAGAAAAATATGCAGAGTTCTGTTATAAGCTACAGCCCTACAACAGAGTAGGGTCACAAGGTCCATAATTCATCACTCAACCATACATTATAGAACTCTATGCATACGCACTACTGTGGAAAAGTCTTCAGTTGAAACATTTGCCGCTTGCATCAACCAGTTCAATCGAAATGACTACAAAATCCAATATGACCTCAGAATGAGTAGAAAATATTGATAACCAGAAAATCGAACATAACCTGTGCTTCTCTCCATGCATTTGACCCCACAACCCCGTTAGATGTTTGGTGATGGAAAGCTTCAATTTGAATTTTGCAATATTTTTATCCTTAAATTTCGATCCAAGAAAACTACAACTCAATTCCAGACTAGTGCAGAAAGCAATACGAATTCTTAGTATTCATTCCACTTCATCTGCATCCCAATATGTATGTTTTGTCTATTAACACAAACTTGGGGTTCTGTGGGTGTCGAAATTTAGCTCAGATAAGTGGATGGGTCCAACCTGTACAAGTTTGGGTTGCTCAGGTTGGACATAAAATCATTGACAGGTGAATTTGGACACGACCAAAAATTAACACATGAAACAATATTGCAGTCAGCTTTGACAATCAAGGTAGCCCAAATTTACTCATAAGAAGACTATCGAAATACTTGAGAAACTTTTCCGTTGGCTTAGCTTGTGCTCATCAGACTCTCTCAAAATATAAAGAAGTGTCACTTTGATTTGTTCGTATAACAAAACTGACAGACAAATGGAAATTTGTCATGAGCAAGGCAATTTGGGTTATGACCTACTGCTTTGCCCAACTTGACCTAACCTATCTTAACCTTAACAAAGTTTGGGCGAATTGAATCATCACCAATTTATTGACTAAACCCGTTTTTAACCCGTCCAAACTTTGATTCAGCCCTTCTATTTGACACCCCTAAGGTTTACTAACATTTAGAGGCTCTTAAACTTGAAAGTAGATAAGTTGTTGAAGCTTTTTTTCTAATAGCATGATTCTCTTTTTATAGAAATGAGGGGTTCTTAAATCTTACGAAGTCACCTTGTCCAGCCAAACACATCGAGCATAGTGGATTGACAGATGAAGAGAATTGTTGTTCCTGTACCTCTCTTTCTAGAAAAGAGATGAATATTCTAGATGACAGAACAATTTCTACAATTGACACTAATGCTACAAAAACTTTAGTTAAAAGGCAAGGTGAAGAACTAAGTGATCACTCCAGCAGATATAAACAAGTGAGCAAATAGTTTTTTCCTAAGAAACTAAAATAGTGAAAGACATGAAAGCGTGCCAGCACAAATGAGATTACATTGGGCCAAGAAATGTCATCATGCTCCTTAAGACAAAATAACGGGAGGCAGCACCTGCTAAGCCCTGTCAAAAACCAATAACAAGGACACTTTAGCATGTAGTTAGAACTTCAAAGAAATCATAGTTTTCGAAGCAGAGCCTGAAAGAGAATAAACTCCATCATAACAGGTTTCAGGAATTTTTATTATTGAAGGGTCTTTACAAGTCTATATTTTTGTTTTTCACTTATTTTGTGTGATCTGGGATGAGGATGTCATTTAACCAATAATTCAGCATTAATAGGCTTTAGAATGATTATCTGCTACTGGCTATGTTGTTGTTGTTGTTGTAGAATGATTATCTTCAACTAAAATGCACATAGAAAGTGTGGAAAATCTTAGGAAATTAAGGAGTACGAGGCTGCAATGCATCATTCAAGAAAAAAGATAAACTTATGACCACACTTTCTATAGAGGTCTCTGTTGGACTTTAGGAGCACTAAAACAACTACAGACAGTAATCTTCTGTACTGAAGCAGAATCCACAAACCCTCAAAACAATTCATAGTCATAAGATCCAACAACCTTTTTTGCAGCCAGCATGGCCAATCTGGACTCCAGGTTAAGAGCCGCCATTTCTCCACCCTAAAACCAATAAGAGCCATGTATAGCCATGAGAAAGAATAACAAGTTAACTGTTCTAACTCATCCAGTAACCACTGCAATGCAGGGCAGACTTTATTATTATTTGTATTTGGTTTGCTAAAGAATTACTGTTAGTGAAAGAACTGTCTCTTTTCTTATATTACTTCTGTCCAAGAGCTTTTTGTTAAAACACTGTTTGGCTGCTATATATGAAAAGGAATTTTCTGGGAGGTCAACTTTCTGGAATTTTAAACTTTTTCATGCATTTCATGACCGGGATTTTTTGGGAAAATATGGTCAGGAAAATTCATTGTAATGGATTTTCCTCCAAATTAAGTTGTGCAAAATTCGCAGGACTATTTAGGAAACTGATTTTTACTCTTGATTTTAAGCTTTTCTTCTCAAACAAATGCATGCAACAAACGATATTCCATTTATTTACTTTTACTTGCTACAGTTTTCTCAAATCCACATTTCTAGCAAATTTCTTGACATTCAACAAACTTAACTTTAGCAGATGTATCAACGACGGTCTTAACGTACTGTCACAGTGCCAAGAATACTTAATTTTTGGATGCATTCATACTCCAAACAAAATCCTTAAACAAGAAAAGTGGATTAAAGAGATGTCAGAACCCAGACAAAACAACTTACTCAAAAATAAATGGTTGAACTGTCTTCTTTTAATCACATATATTTATATAAATGGTTAGCCAATTCTAAGACCATAATTCACACATGAAAAGAAATATAGATTCAAATGTCAAAGCGCATTAACTGATTCAGGAACAGCACACATCAATTGGTTCAGGAATAGTAACGAGACCCATTAAAGTGTCTAGTCTCAGCTACTGTCCCCAACAAATTCAGGACTTTTAAGCACCTTTTTAAGGACCTCCCTACTTATCTGATAGTTGGCAGCCTCCAATAGCATCTTTCCAGAAAACCTCCTGGCTAACTAGAGAAGCAGTAAACATTGTTCGTGGTTAAACAAGATGAAAGCAAGATATAAGGAAAGCAAATTGCAGAAATCACAAGGTATCAATTATACCCCGCTGTATATCTTCCCCAGTGTTAGCACCCCGCCTCCCTGAAACACAAGACTGGGTTAGCTAAAGCATAACCAAACGGCTCAAGAGAGCTACAAGTTCACAAGATATAAGTAGAAACCTTTAATACTATTGAACGGACCCCTTCTGCCCCAGCTTTCATTGCGGCAGCAGCTTGCACCTTCCACTTACTAAGCCCAAACTCTAGACTACCATGCTCATCAGAAGCATCCAAGCTTTCTTTTGAGCTGTAGCAGATACATAATCGCCATATGAGGTGAATACAAGAGTCAAGATTCCCATACTAAAGAGAAGAAAGAAGATAAATCACGGCAGAAGAAGAAATTAGAAGAGAGTCCGAGACCTCCTACATAGAGACGGGAAAATGGAGGGATAGCTGGTCAATTAACCTAACCACCTTGAAGCACACCAAACCCAATGGAACTGATCATAAAGGCAAAGGATATCAAGAAGAAGAAAACCAATAAAGACTATCCATATGTCACAACTATAGGTCACTTTCTAATTTCTAATGTTCACAACATTCCATTAGTTCTTTTTTTTTTAAATAACATAGGGTAGCATTCACAACATTCCACTGGTAACATCCTCTTTTTCAAGATGAAATCCACTCACAACATCATTCTATACAACGAACTTAAAATCATTTTACTGATCAAATTTAAACTTTATCTTTGAGTAGTATTTTTCTGTCAAACCAATTCTTCAATCACTATCTTAAAATTTTCTCTTCTATCATTTGTATAACACAAGTCAAATAAACATTGTAAATTTTAAACCTACTAATAACCCAGATAGTAAGTGAAATAACTAGTACAAGCATCTCAAAATAACAAAACAATATAAAGGAAGTCCCTCTCCTCAACCATACCATTCATTCTCACAGAAACAAAAGAAAAAAGGAAAATGATTTACCTTGAGTACTCTTGCAGCAGATGAAGAAAAATCTCAGCTTCCAGGTCTTCTGAAGACAATTTAGCTGAGCACCTTATACTTAATTTTTCCCTTACACCAAGCAATACCTCCCTATATGATGGTCTCCTACCTCTAGATTGAATACAAAATGACATCAATCACTGACATACTGAAACAAAATAAGAACTAAAATAAAAGAAACATGTGAAAGGTTAGGAAATGGCAAACCATTATTTGTATAGAATTGGAGATCAATTTGGTGATGATAACCACTTATTTCAGTTTCAGTTTAAAAAATGATCAAACCAGAGCTGAATCGGATGATGATCACCAGTTTATTCGGTTTCATTACCAAAGTCTACCTTTCCAAAAGCAACCAATAAACATTATTCCCATTTGAACTCACATAATCAACCACCGAATCCTTTATAATGAGCTATCAATAGCTTGAATCATGACGATTCATAATTTGATGAGACCATCCAATCAGTGTTGTGAAACACGATGGCGATGGCAAGAGGCGAGGAGAGGCGACCCCTTCATCACCTTTTAGCTTTATGGCGAGGCGATCTTCAAAAAGCGACGCCATAGCAACAATGGCGACAAAGGCGAGAGGCAAGAAAGGCATCGCCTTTTGTATTTTCTTTAAAAAAAGACAACCAATTTAGGGTTTTAAAAGTTAGAACATGATTTTAGGATTTTCTTTCCAAATTTGCACAATTGCACTCGTACACTTAGAGTTTGACTCCAACCAAATGACCGAGTATACTTCTCCGACGACCAGCCAAACTTTTCCAAAGACTCAAAGTCAAACCAATACGTATTTCTTTTGTTCTTCTTCTTTTCTTCTTGAGATTTCTTCTTCCTGTGTTTTTTTACTTCTTCTTCTTTCTCAGACTACAGAGTTACTTCTACCTCCGTTATTTTTCTCACTGTTGACTTTGTCTTTTCCTCATCCAACTTCTAGACTTGTAGTATGTACTATCTATTTTTAGTTTTTACTACAACAACAACATAGGAAACAACCTCTCTACCTCTATGAGATAACGGCAAGGTCTGCATACGTTTTACCCTCCCCAGACCCCACTTGTGGGAAATCCTACAAGTGTGGTATGGGTTGAATTAAAATATTTGTTAATATGTTATTGAATTGAGATCTTGATTATTTATATATGCAATTAAATATTTTAATTGTTTGGTATTAATTGACGCCGTACTTCAAAAAGGAGAGCGCCTCGCCTTGTGGCCGGGTCGACCCTTGTCGCCTTTCGTGGCCTTTCGTTGTCCAAAACACTGCCGTCCATGTAATTTACATAAACAACACAAATGCTATCACAAAGATCAGGTTTGAACAATGAAGATAACATGCATAGGTCTAGTTGGACTGAAGAAAATAAAGTTTCGATTAAAATACAAATATTCCAAATAAAAAAAAATAGAGAAACCTCAATGTGGATCGTGCATCAGCTGCAAGGTATAAAAACCTTGATTCAAGCATAGACAAAAATTCATCCCTCTCCTCTGGGTCTTCTCCAACCATAACATAATCAAACTTGGTTCCCTTTGTTACTGACTTCAACAATGGGCTAAAGTAACTGAAATATATAAGATATGAGAAGGCAAATTTGCTTAGAATGGTCAAAGCACCTTATTTTTCAAAAGAACAGTAGAACATATTGCAACTGTTTATTACCTTGGACCAAATAAAATTCTTTGAAGTTCATAAAGTTCAGAATCAGTCGCGAGTTCAAGCACAGACCGAAGATCCGGATCAACTTCGCCACTGCCACTCTCCTCTGTAGTGTATTTCATACAATTCATAAGAAATTCACAGTAAAACTACCAGAAATGAAGAGAAAAAGTGGTAAAATGCTTTATAAGTACACCTCGATATTGACTTGAAAGTAAAGCACGGGCAGGATTTAAGAGGAGCCTTGAGCCGGAACTTCGACGGCAATATAATTTGATAATCTAAAAACAAAAAAGCAGCAGCGTTCACAGAGAGTACAACAACAATAACATACCCAGTGGAATCCCACAAGTGGGGTCTGGGGTCTAGGAGTATAGAATGTACGCAGACTTTACCACTACCTCCTGGAAGTAGAGAGGCTATTTCCTGAAAACCCTCATCTCAAAAATCCATAGGCAGAATAAACTAGACATGACAATAAGGAAAGGAAATGCAATAGAAAGGGCGACTAATAACAAAAGCACATAACAATATGTAAATACGATAAATATAACACTCATACAACTGATAATGACAACACTTGATATAAACACAAACACGACTACTCATGCTACCCTACCATACCCAAGGCCAGACATCCACCTAATCCCACCAACTAATTCCTCGGTGAGATCAAGGTAATTACACAAATACATGTGAAGTGGAATTCAGTGGAAACTGCAGGAGTACAACCGGTGATTTGATACACATAATCAACATTCTCAATCGCTCATACTGGAAAATACAACTAGATATGTAGAACTTACTTGTTGACCAGAGAAAGTGGTGAGTGGCCAAGTGACAGGTAGTAGAAAGGAAGGCTGACGTAGATAGCCAAAATGAAGTGGCTGCCGGTGGAATTGATAGTTCAATGGAACGGAGTAGAAAGCTCCGGCGGTACCCATTGTTGCGGACACAGTCTGCTCAGTCCTATGAGTGAGTGACCAGGCGAGCATGTGGCCAAAATGGGGATTTGCTCAAATTGACATAAATACCCCTATAGAAAAGTGCAATGCAACACTACCTCCATTTCATATTATCTGGCCCTCTCAACTCGACATACTTCTTTAAAGAAAACTTTAATTAAAATTGTATTTTACAAAATCAATTTTATTAACGATGTTTTGAAATTTTAAATTTGACTATTTTTATTTTATATAGTTACTTAATACACTAAGAGTAGAAAGGTAAAAAATATTCTGACTTTTATAAATTGAAAAAATTAGTTTAAGTTTGAAAGTCAATTAATATGAAACGGAGAGAGTATCTGACAAATGTTATTTATTCGCAATTGCGGTGTCTAGGCCTGGCCAGGACTACGCAGCGGGGATGGTTGATTTGCCGAAAAGATTGTTTGCACAAAAAGAAAAAACTTGTTTGGATAATGTGATATTCTTGAACATATGAAATAGTATGTGATCTCAAGTTTCCAAAATTTAAGAAATAATAGTAAGATCTGTTGAAGTGTAGAGATACTATCACATTAAATTGTGTTTCTCTCTTGTGCTACTGTCACTTATTGTAAATTTTGCGCTGTACCAACGGCTTACATATCCAACCAAAGAGAAATTAGTTTGTGAAGGATCAAACAAAGAAGTGCTTATCCCAAGTAATTTGCTGGTTTAGAATGAATAATACATCCAAGTTTCAGCTATTTGATTTAACAAATAACCTTTGAAGCTTGAGCCAAATCATAAGTCATTCACATAATTAACTGTCCTCTTTGTAGAATGTGACAGAGAATTAGCAGCAACGAGAAAACTTAGCCAGATCAAGCATCACTTCTCGAGAGCTTGCAGCATTTTTACTCAATAGAAATTGATATATTAGTGGCAAATATAATAGTTAGACTCTCAGTGAGACAATAGCTTAGCATTAAAACACTGGTCGTTCTCCATTTGGCTAACACAGGCAGCAATATGTGATATGCCTGTGGAAGGAAAACAGCTTAAAAAGTTAAACACGAATTAAATAGGACACCATGCCTCAGTTTTACATACTGATCTCTGAAGAAAAGCAACATCATCCCGTCTTATCATAGGCAGCTATGTTTTGTGGTTCACATTCAGGACTAAATAGACAAACTAGCAAAGCCGTACTTGAGCTCACAGAAACAGCCCCACAAGTTGCCCATCTAAGACTTCGAGGAATTGTGATTCTAGGACCTGTATTATCAGGGTATGAGATGCAATATCAGTAAAGAAATGACAGGCAATGATATAGAATAACTTTTAATTAAAAGAAGCATGCCCTTCAGAGCTCAGTACGGATCAACAAAGTCAAGGGAGAGAAGGTTGAAAGGAGAAAAGCACAAAGAATTGTAGAATGTAGGAAATTGATGCAACAATCTTTTTATCTATAAAATTCAGAAGACATTCCGGCAGTCAATCAACTACTTTAAGGTGATGTACAAAGATCAAAACTGAGAATATCAAATACATTGCAACCTCATGAAATTCCCAAGTCCATAGGATCCTGGTGACCTTCATCTCTTCCTCGCTGCATTTAGAGCTTTTCTAGCAGCAAAAGATCCAAATACTTAAAGCTCAATAAGAACCGAACTCCTGCTTATATGAATATCCATGGAACAGTACTCACAGAAAGTGTTCTTTCTTGACCACTGGATCAGTAAGGGTGTGATTCAGATGGATCAAGAGAAGACAAGGTCTCTCGTGACAGGGAAGTGCTGAAGAAGAAAGCAGGCAGGGTGGTGAAGCTGGATGCTCGAAGTCATTTTACATACAGCAAACAACTCAGGAGGAGAGAAAGTTACCACAACCAAGGAAGGCAGCATACTAGTTACAATATGGATTCCAGCAAAGCCAATTTAGTCATTAGTAAAACTGAAGTTAATGGGGTTACTAGTGTGAAGAAATTGAAAGCGAGCTCGAGGACATAATTTTCTAATAAAAGGATTGACCTATCATATAACTATTGTATTTAATGAAAGATATATCTTTACAATGAATAGGTAGAGATGTATTCTTACTAAGTCGTCCACTGTCCCCTTCCCTCTCCCTTCCATTCTTTAACCTCAGGAAGTATTTCTTATGTTATATTTCCGGATAAGACAAGCTAACAAATCCAACTCTGCCACCAAATTCCTCTCTTTCTCACTCCTTTGCCTCACCACAACGACAACATGTGAAAAGGACTAACTAGGCCCATCTTTGCCCAAACAAAGAGATAACCATTACTACATTGATCCATCCTTTTTTTCTAAGTAGAGGATGAAAGTGAATGAAGAAGGATACAGTGTGAACACATGGAGGAAGATTTAGAGCCTAAGATCTGCAACTCTAAGCTTGAGAACACTTTGAAAGATAAAGTAATGAATAGCAACGTAAATGAACTGTCAACAATCCTCTTGCGGAAAAACAGGCTCAAACAGCACTTGATCTTCAGAGAAAAGAATCTTACCTTTAAAGTTTGTTTCTCAAAACAACATGCCTTCAATTGGCTTAAAGCCTTTTTAGTACTTGATATTTGATAAAGCACCACACTAAATATTAGGAGACCAATCAAACAAAAAAACACATTTTCTCATAGTTATAAATTTAGAGACAACAAATTCATTGAGTGCATTTCTCTTCTCATGGGCAAAACACAGCATATTAAATTCCAAAGGTCCAAAATAACACAACATATTAAAAACAGCCGAAGGAGAAATATATAACGAACCATAGTGCAATCGACAAAGAATCCAAAATCCTAATGCTCCTCCAACAGAAAAAATCCCAGCTGTTTGTCTCATTAGTCTTGAGCAAGGTTTTGCATCTGATCTCATTAACTCTCCATCCGAATACCCAAGCATACGTCTCAACGCCATTAACCCAGAAGCCCTGGATTATAGTGAAACTTTAGTTTAATTATACTAATCAATTTAGTCAAATGAAGAGCTTAGGTGAGGCATTTTCACAAACAGGTTGATGGCAGTAGGTAAAACTTACTCAAAAATCGCCAGATGCACAATTGAATAGGAAAGAGAAGGCGCTCTAGCAGCTACCGAAGGCTTCTCAAAAATCAATTATCCTTCTCAATTACACAAAAAAGTAGTCCTGAAAAGACTAGAATGCAGCGTCAATTCAACACACCCTTTCTGTTTAGTTATAATTACAGAACTACCCATTATTTGTTTGTCATGCTTTTCTCTTTGAAATAAAAGATAATTTGATACATTTTATATATTTTTAAATTTAAATTATAAAACTCCTATCTTTTTTATTATTTTAAATTTCATGTCAATCCAAAACAAGATAAACTAATTAAAATGGAGATAATAATATTTAAGCCTAACTATCCATATATATATAAAAAAAAAAAGAATTTCATGTCCAAAAATTATAAATTGACTTATAGTAGAGATGCACATTCAATTTGTCAAATTTTGATACAGTTTTCAATTTCGAAAAAGAATTTAGTTTGGCTTTTCTCAACTTCGATTAGATCAATATTTCTAAGACAGTTTTCACAACGAAAATGAGGACCAAAATATCAAAGATACAAACACTTGCGAAAAGAAAAACTCAAAACATGTGGCAGCAGTCACTAGTCAGCAAGGCCGGACTAGTACAGTAGCAATGATAAATAATAAATGCATCAAACTACTCAACTCTCAAGTAATGAAAACTGTGAATGTTTTACATTTGTCATAGAACTGAACACAACTCAATATATAAAATTACACAATGGAAATGATCAGACTTGATAGAAGGAAAAAGAAAACTGTAAGAGGACCACGTAGCAGCAGCAGTTGCAAATCTTGTCTTGATAAAAGATGTCGAAGAAAAGCCAGTCTCACCAATCTAGTGGTTGCTATGAAACTGTAATTGCGTAAATCCGAGTACATTACTTCAAAACCCAACATTCAATCAAAACCAAATTTCAACTTGATTTTGCAAAGATCTACAGAACAGAGGATCAACGTTACCATGCGCTCTCTCATCACAACAGGTCCAAATGGAAGTCAGTGCAACAATGGGAAACGGGTGAACCTGAAAAGGAGGCGCCAGAGCCAACTCAAGACCTAACGAAAAGTCTAATGAGGTGACTGTAAGTTTTTTTTTTTAAAATAAAAGGTGACTGTAAAATTTTGCTAATATTCATCTTAATACAGGGGAAAGAATAGCATAAGCTTGAGAATATAAAGTAAGAAACCCAACAGTATACAGAAAAGAATTGATGAACTAGTAGCTGATGATGGCAAGAGCTTCACAAGCCTGCTGAGACCCAGTCCATGTAAGGTAACGACACCAATCAAGACATTATGATCAGTAACTGGCAAGAACTGAACTGGAAAGGCATTTTCTGCATTGCATCCTTTGTTCCCTGAAACATCAAATAAGTTCATAAAAAATGCCTTAAATCTCAAAAGACGGTAACAATATGTAACCTCTGGAAGAACTATCATTAGACTATTCTTAAATTCTCTAGCAAAAACTATATTAAAGCTTAAATGTGTATATATTACCATCATACTTTTTCAATATCAAAGTTAAGCATTACGTGTTAGCATCATTTGGTGGTGAAAGAACAGAAGGAAACTGAATCAACTGCTGACGAAAATTCTTTCAATGAGAGGCCACATGTAATAACCTCCCTAATAATCCAAATTCCTTCTCAAGTGATCGTAAATTATTGCAGGTTAAGAAGATCAGAGGAGGACTGCAGAATAATTTAACAATGTGCTTTAAAGACAGAAGCAAAGAGTTAAAACTATTTTTTTGCAAGTTAAAGGCAGAAGCCATCCTACTTCAATTGAACAAGCAAGAAGAAAGCAAAGTCGCAAAATTATACTTCCTATTGGAAGGAAGGTTAAATAGTGGCATCCCATGAATTATCCAATGGCTTATGTAATGCCTATAACAGTAATTTAGAAGGCTCAACAGTCTGTATCCTACCTCAAGCGAGAATTTTAACAAGAGAATATTAACCGGGGCCTAATGCATGCTAGTCAGGTTTGAAAGACAAGTTTAGATGATCTGCGTGTATGATACATGAAGGAGCCAAGTATTTAAAAAGAGAAGGGTATAGGGGCAGGCACATTATCTGTATACCAAATATTGAAGCAGGAGAAGGGGAATTTCATGGTTATAAAAAAATTAAAAGAAGGAGAGGGGGAAGGGTGGAATTGTTCCTGCTCTATTCCTACAGAATTGCAGCCTGATCCCCATATGAATTCCAGATAGTAACCAGTATTGGCCATTTCTATGCCCAGTTTGCACACTTGAAGCATAACAATAAGATAAATTCGATAGCCTCCAATGCTACTTGCATATATGAGCAATGACACATTTATCTGCTGATCACAGTGGCATTGTCACCAGTGCCTCACAAAGACGAACAAGATGCATATGATTTATCTTTTACTTCCTCTCAACCGCTGCACACACATTGACCTAACAATCGGCAATATTTACAACATCTTGGCCTCATCTAGGCAATAGCAGATCTTTATGCAAAAAGAAATATGTTCTCATTAGAAAAATACGCCACTGATATATTTCCAGCAAAAATCCTATAGTATATTCATGACCGTAGAAGGCTAGAATAGTCTAACCACAATTTTAACTTCAACTTAGTGCTTAACAATTAACAACTACAGCTAGCACATCGGCAGTTCAGCTATAATAAAAGATATTAAATCAGTAAAGGTTAGGCAATTACTAATTAATGGCAAATCGGTTTCAATTTGTCGAGGTAGTAGCTGGTGGAGCTGGTGGTCTTCTCAATCTTTGTAGTTGATCGATCCACTGATCCTCCGGAACTTGACTGGTCCAATCAGGAGCCACTCCGCCAAAAGAAATCCTACGCATGGCTTCCATTACTCTCGTTGCATTCTCCGCCGTCAATGGAGCGTTTCGACGGCTCTCGTCCTCTCTGAACGCTCTCCGTACAGCAGTATCAGACGCCGCTCTGATTCTCTCCTCCTCCTCCTCCTCTTCAACCTCAATCTTACATTCACCATCCTCGTCACTTAGATCCAGAGATGATATCCCGTCCTCTACGCAGTTCGCATAGCCATTAGGGAGGCGATGAAAATAACTAGATTCGTTGCACTCTTCATCATCGGAGTTCTGAACATGATTTGGAATCTGATCGGAGATCTCTACATCATCATCATCAGCGGTGGAAGAGATTGGCTCGTAATATTCCGGCGAATCGTCAGGGTTCGAGTCGGAATCACTTCCGGCGGCGTTCTCTGCAAAATAAAAGCACATCGGAGAACGTATTGATTGAGATACATAACCCATAGAGGCGAAGACTGGAAATTTAACATTTACTGACCTTGAATGAAATTCGGCGTAGAATTCAACTGAGCGTTCATTTCCTTGGGATAGAATGGAAAAAAAAAAAGAAAAAAGGAAATGTTCTATCCAAATTTATAAATTATGACAAATTATGTAGTATAGTACTAGAAAGAAAATTATTACTCTAAACCATTAAGAAAAAAGTAAATTATTTTTCCAGAATACTTAGTGCTCCTTTATATTTAAGATAAAATAATAAAACTAATTGAAAAATCATAAATTAAAATTTTTAATTTATTTGGTTTATAAATCAAAAGTGAATCCAAATGGGATATCAAGTAATTTTTAGTTTTATTATAAGATTTTAAGTAAAAAAAAATTACTTTAGAAGAGAATTTGCGAATAAATATTGAGACGAGCATTATTTTTTTCACTAAAAAATTTAATTTTAGAAGAGAATTCTTTTAGCAGCATTTCAACAAGCTATCAATTAAATTATCTTCAGCATCATTTAGAACATTTTCATCACAAATTAAGCACTATATGAGCACAATTTTAAATTATTTTTAGAACAAATCAAGTATTATTTTAACAAAAAATTTGATCATTTTCAGCGTTAAATTAATTAATCTTTGGTGCATTTTTAATTTATTGGTCTATATTGATCGGGTGTAATTTTAAATTTAATTTAAAAAATTGAGTAAATTTTAATTAAGAGAAAATATCTACACATACATTACAACATCAATAAATATTGAGTCGATTGCTTCAAATTCTTCATTTATTTTTTGACTGCGTCGTGTACTTGAATTCTCCGCACCATTTTTCAGTGACTAAATTGTAAATTAATTATCACAAATTATTTTTTTATTAAATAAATAACAAATCGTGCTATCTTGAATTCTCCGCAATATTTTTTCACTGAGTAGATTGCTTCGAATTCTCTACAATATTTTGGATTTATTTGATTCATCTTAAATTCTCTATATTATTTTTTGTCTGATTCAATTAATCTCAAACTTTTTATATATACTGTCTCTCAACAGAGTCGACCCACCTCGAACGTTTGCATGTACTTTTTGAGGTCATTAAACAAAGCTTTTTGCTTTCTTAAGGTGTTGATTCCTAGCAAGGCGAAGATGATTAAGTTTTATATGGAATATAATGTCGACATAAACAAGTTGTAGAAAATTATAGTAAATGAAGCTAACAATCTCATAGAATTAACTTATTGATAATTACATTCATTGAAATAGTAGATTATATTATATAAATACTTTAGATTATATTATATTGAACAACACCTTTATGATGACAAATACTAAAAGAAAAAGATCAAAATGGTCATTCATAGGAACTACTTCTTGACCCTTGGATCAAAAGTATAATTTTTTACACAACGCTCATGAAACACTTTCAGTAATGGAGAATTGATTGGGAAAAAGTGCATACTTCTGTTTCTCAACAAATTCCAAACTTGATTTACATCTAACTTCTTCGCAATTGAATTAACTTTGCAAAGTTTTGTGACAAAAGGTCTCTTTAAAAGCATCATTTGCAGAATAGATTGCAAAGATCTTGATAGACAATGTCAAAGAAAAGCCAGCAATCTAGAGTCGCTACAAATCTGTAATTGCGCAAATCCAAGTACATTACTTCAAAATGCAACATTCAATAAAAACCATATTTTCAACTCGATTTTGCATACATATAAAGAATTGAGGATCATCATTATCACATTATCCATTGTATGTTGTAACAGGCATAAATGATGAAGTCTAATAACGAGACTATAATACTTTACTACTAATACTTATCATTGCTACAGGAATATAATAACATCAGCTGAAGAAAAGCGGGTAAGAAACCCGACAATATACAAAAGAATTAATGATAATGGCAACTTGACAAGAATTTCACAAGCCGGCTGAGACCAGCCCATGTAAGGTAACAATACCAATCAAGACATTATCTTGATCAATAACTGGTAAGAACTGGACTGGAGATGGAGGAGATTCCATCTTCTGCATTGCATCAGCTGCCATAGCATCTGGACCAATTGTCCTTGGTTTCCTGGAACACCAAATAAGTGTATAGAAATGCACTAATCTCGGAGGATAATTATTCATAACATCTGGAACAAGAGTCGTTAGTTTACTCTTCATCCAACAAAAACTATGTTAATGCTTTAAGTGAGTTTACTTACATTGCCATCATACTTTTTCAATATGGACCCACATTAAAGTTTCGGATCATATGCTTAGCATCATGTGATAGTGAACGTTATATAGCAACATAGTGTAAAAGATGATTGCAGACGAAAAAAATCTTTCAACGAGAAACATGTTAAAACAAAGGAAGAACGTACAATAAAGTTATTATTACTACAACTATTGGCACCGCTGGGGCCAGAAAAGATCTTACCAACGATGTGCTTTAATGGCAGAAGAGAAAAGAAATATGTTCTTACAAAGTTAAAAGGCAGAAGCAAAGAATAATTCTTTACTTCATCTGGTAAGTCAAAGATGCCATCCTACTTGGATTGAATGAGGAAGAAGAAGAAGAAAGTCAATCAATACATCAATACATTACCCCAATGCCTCAAAGGCTCCCGCCCATTGCGGGGTAGGGGGGGTCTGATGTACGCAGCCTGACCCCTATGTTTAAAAACA
>JAABOM020000075.1:22088831-22109734 GCA_011800125.2 Solanum clarkiae
TAATATAATATAATATAATATAATATAATATAATATAATATAATATATTTTTTTAATTTCGTAATGTCATGTGTCAATAATTTTAAAAATAAATTTATACTACTACAAAGAAATAAAATGAAATATAAAGTACGCTATTAAGGAAAAGATAAATTAATAAGTAAAATATAATTAACACTATAATAGGTAGATGCATGATAAAAATAAAATATAACAACGTAATCAAACAAGATCGATAGTTACATAAATGTATGAGAACATGAGGACAAAAGTGTTGTGGCCAAATAAGATTTCGTAATGTCATGTGTCAATAATTTTTAAAAATAAATTTATACTATTACGAAGAAATAAAATGAAATATGGAGTAGGCTATTAAGGAAAAGGTAAATTAAGAGCAAAATGTAATTAACATTATAATAAGTAGAGACACGATAAAATAAAACGTAACAATGTAATCAAATTAGAACGCTAGTTACATAAATATATGAGAACACGAGGATAAAAGTGTTGCAGCCAAATAAGATTACTTTCGTAGCTGTTCTATCTGCTTGTGTACATGACAAGAATATCTATATCAGAAAATACAAGATTGTATTTTAATGGTATAAAATATATTATCCTAAGAGTTCTCTTTCAAAGTACTACAATTTTTGTCTTATTAAACTGAAAATTTTTGACAAAAACGTCATTTAAAATAATTAGATTTGAAGCAAAGATTGAGTATGGATAATGAAAAATCCAGAATTTAAAAGTTTGAAAGCAGCGAGATAAGTAACTTTTTTTGTTTTCCACGAAGTAAATAAGACCCTTTGGAAACACAAACACATTACCAAGATTCAAGATTTTGGAGAAGAAATGACCATTACAAAAATTCGCAGCATACAAAAAATCTTGCATAGACAGTACCTTCCAAGATAGTTATCAACTCAGTAATTTCGGGGTGACTGTGAAGTGGAGTAAGACATTAACATTGCAAGTTAATACAATCAAAAAAAGTACCAAGGGTGTTAAATGCAGGCATTATCACTGATCAACTTTACATGGTTAGAAAAAACATGTTATTTAGGATAGAACAACTAAATCAGAAGAAGACAAAGATATACACCAATCAAATCAGAAAACGAAGACCTACACAAGAACTATTGTATGCAAGTGTTAGGTGAGATACGATTAGAAACATGCTTCAAAGTAATTAAAATAGAAAAGATGTATACATTACATTAAGTCTAATGAAACTTTCATTGCATATCTTCATTGGTTTGAGTGAACAAAAGATGATATGACCATCACGAGGCATCATTAAAAGAACACGCTACTATTATATGAAATCAGTTATTTAAAATTAGACTATAGTTGTACGTTCTCTTATACTAACAAATTCGCTAATACTTGTACAAATTGTTTGAAAAAATTGTGTAGACATAATAATATGATTGTTAGAGTACAAAATTCAATTCTATGACGTCTTTTAATTTTTTTGACTCTTTTCTGACAACAAATCTAATAACATGTGGTGTCGTATTCTTATGTTTTTATTCAGCTAAATTATTCAATTAACATATTATTCATGATTTGGTGTAAATAATGGCCCCAAATATTAATTCGTATTCCTTGTGATTTATTCGGTCTTTTAAGTATTTGTAAAAAAATATCGATTGCTATTTTGATATAAGAAATAATTATGTAGAAGTATTTGATTGATGGATAAAACTGATACTTAACTTCTGAGGCAAATACTTTTTATAAAAAATTAAATAACAATTAATAGACATAAAAGGTATTGACATTTACAGTAATAACTAGACAATCGAACTACTTAAAAACTTTGAAGATGACATTCTTTAATTAATGTACAACAACCACAAAACAACGCTATTGTAAAATAATCAGTTGTGTGGATTGACGTATTATTTACAAATCTAATATTTGGTGAACTTTAATTATTTATTACAATTATTTACTCATATTTTATAAATACTATTTAATGATAATATACTGAATCTCAAACTAAATATTCACATATAACACATATGCACCTAGTGTTAAAAAAATAAAAAAACTTAAGAAACAAAAACAAATCAAGTGCTAGAAGTTAATTTACACCCATACTAGTTAAAAAATCAATTACTTGTATATCTTTTTTTGGCTCTAATGTTGTATTCAATATTTAATTGGACAACACAAATATGACCCCCTTAATTTTGCAGGCCAATCGAAAGAGAAATTAAACCAAACCAAACCAAAACTCAAACCCGGAAAACAAAAAAAATTAGTCTTCCTCACCAAACAGGGAACAAAGAATCACAAATCACAAGAGCTAAGGAAAAAATAATAAAAAAAATTCAAAATCGAAACGCTTCCAATTTGCTTGGTATTTTGTGAAGGGGAAAGAGCATCAGTATTCAGCTTGTTGTGAAGTTGATTGTGATGTTTGTGTACGAAGTATTCTGAGTTTTGTTGTTTTCTTTTACCCTTTTGTGTGTGGTGGCGATGGATTCAATTGGGTCATATTGTTCACCTTCGATCTGTAAGTTCGCATTTTCACTCATTTTTTCCTCTTTGGATTTTCGAAATTTCTTGCTGTCTTTTAGCTGTTTGATGTTCTTGTATTGTTTTATTTTTTATTAAAATTATTACTGTGGCAATTCGTAGTGGGTGCTGCTTTCTAGGGTTTGGAAAAAGTGGAGATCTTTGAATCGAGGGTGGGAAATTAGCTAGGGTTTTGGCATTGAGTTGCCCAGAAAATGTAGGAAATCCCTAGAAAGGAAGTTCTATTTTTGAGATGATTTATTGATTAAAGTTTTGATTTTTTCATTGGGATCCGCTACACACATCTATTCAGCCATTACAATATACTTGTTTCTAGTTAGGTTCAACTTTTTCTTACAGTTGTTTTTTTTACTCTTCAAGTTTCTTGGAACTCTTTTTGCTGTCAAATTTTGAATTGATGTTTTAAGTTAGACTTTTGTCCTTGCATTTTCTGTTAATTCTTCATGGTTTCTTTGGAATTTCAGGTTTGGTGGATTGTTCATTGTAGTAGTAGAAGATTGTGAAACTTCTTTGTTCACCATTATTTAAATGGCGAACTCGACGTCAGTAGATGTCATACTGGAATACTTGCGAAAAAACAAATTTACAAGGGCCGAGGCCGCCTTGCGGGGTGAACTGAATAATCACCCTGATCTGAATGGTGTTCTTCAGAAACTTACCATTGAGGACAAAGAGTTGAGTCTATCAACAGAAGGAGCAAGTAGGGGCAAAGCAACGACAGAGCCTCCGGGGACAACTTTCCGGAACAGTGAGGATGTTTACAAGGAGACAAGTTCAAGGAGCAGTGGTGAAATATCCAAGGAGCTTATTGTTAAGGAGATCGAGTGTGGAACCGGGAGAAATGGCTCAGACAGCAATTGGAAAAATGTCCAGGAGCTGAAGAAAGTTAATGAATCTGTTGGGACAAGTGACAAAAGCTTCAGTTTCGCCAACAGTTCAGAGGATACAATTGATCTGTATTCGTGGAAATACACTCCTGGTAACGGTCAAGTTACTTATCAGCATGACGGTGGAACTACTGGTACCATTGACCTCTCCAATTTGGTGCCCTCTGGGAAGTCGAAGTTCAATTCTTCTGAGGTCTTTGGTAGTGGTAAGGCTCGTGCAAAATGTGAGGAAGATGTCAGTTTTTCTGGTGAAAAGAGAGCTTCCTGGCCTGGAAGTACTAGCAAAGACAATGTAGAACCTAAGCATGACGGTGGTCGAAATATTGAGCTCAAGGAGGTTGATCAGCAAATTAAGTTAAGTGGGGCATGCTCCAAAGATGTAGTAATTAATAACCCTTGGTCTAGAAGTGTTGAATTTACACACCCTTCATCTGAGCCTTGGAGAGACTGTACAGTTAAAACTGTTTTCCCGTTTTCCAAAGGAGATGTCTCAACAAGTTATGATCATGACATTGGTAGTATTGACAGGAAAGAAGGAAAACGAAAAACAGAGGTTAGTGATGTTAGATCAGCAATAAAAGAACAAGTGGATGAGGTGGGAAGAGCTCTGTATCTTGGGAAGACACAAGGAAGTGAACCAAAAGAATTCAGTGGCCTAGGCTTTTCATTTGCTTCTGAAAGCCAGAAAGAAGGATTCCCTAGGTTGCCACCTGTTAGATTGAAGTCAGAAGAGAAGTCCTTCAGTATTCCCTGGGAGGAAAAGTTTGAACGAGATGGACCTGCCCCAAAGATTACTAGTGCTGACAATTCATTTTTCATAGGTTCATTTCTTGATGTTCCGATTGGACAAGATCTTACCAGTTCAGGTTTGCTTCTTTAATAAAAGCTTTAGCTTTTAGTTTTAGAGGAAAGTAAATTTAGCCTGTGGCATTCAGTGCACTTTAACCTCCAGGTGACCCTGTTATGGAACATGTGTGTTCTCCATAATTGATTTGAGTTCAGTCCCAGTTGCATTATTTTTCCGATGTTGGGGTTCTCATATACTTCACTGAAATCATAGCTTGTCAGAGTCTTGGGAACGAATAAATGGAAATCAATATCTTTAACATAGAAGAGAGGACTGATGGCACCTGAATTTGTTAGATTGGAAAATTTTAATCTGAGAAATCATGTGAAGTAATAAAATTATGGCTCCAAGAACTATTTTTGTCTATCTAAGAAAAGGAAAATGCAGTTTAGAGGAGTAAACTCTGCATAGCAAGTAATCAATCTAGATATATTTGGTAGCTGATCACTGTTGCTAACCAGTGTATTCTAGAATTGTACACGAGATAAATGGTACCAAGTTCTTGGGATGGTTATTTATTTTCCTATATACCAGAGTATCCTATGGTTGCTGTGTGAGGAGGGGACTTTTGGTGAATTCTAGTCTGCTTATGCTACAAATAACTCTTGTTTAATATCAGATTTTTGCTCCTGATATGGTGGACAGAAAAATTCTCATAATATTCGCTATCTGATCTGATGTGCGTTTTTCTAGAGACATTCTATGTATGGAAACGAGTTTTATCGGATTAACAAATAATTGTGGATCCTCTTGTCCATAGGAAAGAACTTTATAAAATGAAAAATCTTCTCTGGAGTCTCAAAAAGCTATCCAATATAGGGAAGTCTTGGACCATGGGCGCATATGCTCTTTGTGTGGCTTCAACTTTCTCTTTTCTGTGTCATAATTTTCTTTCTTACAATTATATTGTTTTAATTATGTTTTTCTTTTTTTTGCTGAATAATGCTATCAGATTGGCTGACTACTGCTCTTTTATTGCATTCCCAAATAAAATAAAGAGGGAGCACCTAAATATGAATTGTTTAATGTTCATAGACCATTGATTATTATCTCTCTCTCTCTCTTATCATACATTGGTTTCCTTCTTATGTAGTTTCTGGAATTGTCTTGACCGTGTCATCTAGTTATTTTAGGATTAGTGCTTGTTGAACCTCTATATGTATTACTTATTCATGGCTCGTGCAGTAATCATCATTGCTTTACTGAATGCCAGGTGGAAAAAGGCCTGCAGGAGGTAGTTGGTTCTCTGTAAGTCAAGGCATTGCTGAGGACACTTCTGATCTGGTTTCCGGTTTTGCAACAGTTGGTGATGGACTGAGTGAATCTATTGATTACCCCAACGAATATTGGGACTCTGATGAGTATGATGATGATGATGATGTTGGCTACACAAGACAACCTATTGAGGATGAGACATGGTTTTTAGCTCATGAAATTGATTACCCCAGTGATAATGAGAAGGGCACAGGGCATGGGAGTGTTCCAGATCCTCAAAGAGGGCAAAACCGTGAAGAAGATGATGAACAATCTTTTGCAGAAGAGGATTCCTGCTTCTCAGGTGAGCGATATTTCCAATCAAAAAATGTTGATCCAGTTAGGCCTGCAGATGATCACATAGGTCTGTCAGTGTCTGAAATGTACAGGAGAACTGATCAGAGTGACTTGATTGCCCAATATGATGGACAATTGATGGATGAAGAGGAACTAAATTTGATGCACTCAGAGCCAGTTTGGCGGGGCTTTGTTACTCAAACAAATGAACTTGTCATGTTGGGGGATGGAAAAGTCTTGAATGAGTGTGGAAGGCCTCGGCCGGATGATATTTGCATGGACGATGATCAACACGGTTCAGTTCGGTCTATTGGTGTGGGAATTAACAGTGATACTGCTGATTTTGGAAGCGAAGTGCGTGAAAGTTTGGTAGGAGGGAGTAGTGAGGGGGACATAGAGTACTTCCATGATCATGATACCAGTATTGGTGGGTCCAGACACCTCCCACCTATTTCAGATAAGCCTTATTCAGAGAAATCAAAGAGAGAAAACAAAGCTGCTAAACCTAGTTCTGACAAGTTTGTTACTGGCGCTGACAAAGGAAGTTTTGTGCAGAAAATGAATCACTTGGATGGAGGATTCTCATTTCCCCCTCCTAGGGATGGAGAGTTGGTTCAAACAAGCTCGAGTAAGTCTTTATGGTCAAACAAGTGCAACACTGTTGTCAGTGATGAAGCTGATGATTCTCTGATGGCAAATGATGACATGCTTGCTCCATGGAGGCGCAAAAGCAGCGAGTCTTCGCCTGTCAAGAGCTCAAAAGATGAAAGCAATGCAAATGTCATAGGATCAGAAAATTCTAGCCCTACTTCTCTTTCAAACTATGCCTATACCGAACGGGGACATGTGAAGAAAGAAGAGACAAAAATAGCCAGTGCAAGAGAAGAAGATGTAGGGGCGTCATTGGAGGATGAGGAAGCGACAGCAGTGCAGGAACAAGTACGGCAGATCAAGGCACAGGAGGATGAATTTGAAACTTTTGATCTTAAGATTGTGCATAGGAAAAACAGGCATGTTCAATCTCCTATTGGTTATTATGAATCATAGTGGTCATAATTCACTTTAGCTGATATTTATACATTGTCTTTGCAATTTTCGTAGTAATATGAAATGACTAGTTATTTTCCATAAGAATCTTCATATTTTCAATGTTCGAGCTGGATTTTTTTCTAACTAATAGAAATAAAATATGCTGGTTGAAATCTATAAACTTAAATTATAATGAGGCAGAGACAGTTAACAGTATACATTTGAAACAAGCACTGTGTGGCAGAATTGAAGATGTACCAAGTAAATGGAGAATTCATCCACAGCTGTAGGGATAGTTTCTATTTTCTACCAACAAATCTTGAGCTCTATGTATAGAACAAAGAACAGTTGAGGAACCACTCCCCTTGTATCATGGACATCTCAGCTAAGCACCATTGCTGAAGCAGTGAATCAACCCCAAGAGTGAATGCAGGCATGAAATCTAAGTTCAGTAGTTGGGATTTCCTTTGGAAATAAGCAACTGGTCCTTCTGGGAAGGTGTAACCATGGTGACATTTTCCCTTTTGATAGTTGAGATTCTGGTTGGACCTTGTTTATGCAAAAATAATGCACGTGAATTTTGTGTATCTTTATTTATATGAATAAAACTTATTGATAAATGGGAGAATAAAGAAGTAAATTTAACATTATATATTTCTCTGAAGATGTCATTTATGTGTGTTTCTGTATCTACTTGTAAATCTATTTATATTTGTGTATTTTTCTGTGACGGAAGACAGTTCACTTTAGAGCTTAAATGGGACCTTAAATTATATACTCCCTTTAAAATAAGTGTGGTAGTCCACAACTGTTCTAAGCTTTCTGGATATAAGCTAGGAGGCGTTAGTGTCCACTGAATCTGTATTTCATGCTTGACTACAAACAAGCTTGTCTAATAATTGAAGAGGTATTAAAAAAGCTTGAAAAAGGAGAAAAACCCACTGTGACGTATGAAACACATTTTTTATGTCATCCTATCTTTTTTGCGCTTGAGGACCTTGGAGTTTTTGGATCAATTATAGCTGGAAACTTGGGTATTGTTAACTTGAGGGGTTTCCATTTGAAGGAATTTCACTATAACTATTGTGGGACAACACTTGTGCTTTTGAATTGCCTTTTTGGATCTACAATGTTTGGCTCTGGTACTGGATCAATTCCTAGTCCTAAACATTTCTGATCAATCTCTAAGCTTCTATAAATGCTGGGTCTGTTGTGTAGGAAACTTTGTCCATGGATTTGTTCTGGTTCTTCTTTTATCTGATTGTAGCTAATTGATCTCTTTTGACTGCTTCAACCAACCACATGTTATACCTACACATATATTATGTTTATGTCTGTTTTATAATTTCTTAAAATATATTCCTGTATTAACCTTGTAAGTATATCTTAACAAATCTCTGCATCCTATGTCTTTATAAAACAAAAACAAGAACAAAAACAAATCTCTGCATCCTATGTTGGATGCTTTCATATCTGCATTCATCATGGATGGTTTTTTTTTCTGTGATGAATTTTATTCATCTAGCCTAGCTTTTATGTTTAGATATGAAATATTAAGTTAATTGGATTTATATTGTGGATCAGAACTGGCTTTGAGGAGGACAAGAATTTCCATGTTGTTTTAAATTCAGTTATAGCCGGGCGGTATCAAGTTACTGAGTATCTTGGATCTGCTGCATTTAGTAAAGCTATCCAAGCTCACGACCTTCACACTGGCATGGATGTTTGTGTAAAGATCATAAAGAACAACAAAGATTTCTTTGACCAGAGCCTTGATGAAATAAAACTTCTCAAGTATGTCAACAAGCATGATCCTGCTGACAAGTACCATTTACTTCGGTTGTATGATTACTTCTATTATCGAGTAAGTGAAAATTCTTCGTTTTTCTTCATTAAACTAATGCAGCATTCACGTTGTGCGAAAGCCCCTTTATACAAGTTCGTGTACATGAGGTAAACGACCTACACAAGCACATCATTTTTACGAAATTCACTCAATCATGCAACTTGGATAAGTTTGTTTTATATACAAACAACATTTTGCCATAATTTGGACCAGCCATTCACCCCACCTTCTAAAGTTTCCTATTTCTTTCTCTCCATATAACCGACATTTTATGGGTGCTAGAGGAACTGCAACCGGGGTTTCTGCATCACAACTGAACATAATAATATCTTTGACCCATGGGCCATGCTGGCATCAACCTTAGCTTTTCCTACCTTAGTTTTCTATATTATGTATCTCTTCTTTTTAAGTGTAATCTTCTGATTCTTTATTAAAAAACAGAGATCTTCTGAGTTCTGATTATAAAAATAGCAGCTTATAAGTAAGATTCCATTTGTTATGATCAGCATATAGAGGCCTGATATAAGAATCAGCACAAATATGGGGCTTGACATGTACAATTCAAAAACTCCATCGCCCTTTAATTTTAGGAAGTCAAAGGAAATCGAACAAAGTTCTAAATCAGATATAATCAACATGTTAAGTTAAAAAGCCAAAAAAAAAAAAAAGGTATCAAACAATGTAATAAACTTACGAACAGATTCAACGTGGCCCTTAATGCTCCTCTGTTGCCTTTCCTGCTATACCTTCCAAAAGATGCATGCTGGAAGGTAAACCATACTTCTTTTGTTCTTTAACAAATTTTCTGTCTGACCAGCCCATAGTCCATTTAAATAGGAAAACACGTCTTAAAATTAATTTTTCCACTTCACAATGAAGCAAAAGAAGGTTAAAAATCTTCAGCTTCTGACTCACACATAAAGTATCTATATTTTCTTGATATGGTCTCACATAAAATATCTATAATATATTGAATTCCCTCATCTGCAAATCAGGATGTGTCAGCCAAGCTCCTGGTCTGCTATCCAACAAAGTCCAACAATCTTAGCTGGAGCTTGACTTTTTTCCTTTTGACCCGACCCCCCAAGGCCAATTACAATGTGTATTCTGCCTAAATAGTAGACACAGGTAAAATCGAAGAACGAATCATTCCACAAAATAAAAAGCTTTTTTTATGAGGTGTAACTGGTGAAGGTAGTCTGTGGCCAGGTTTTACATTATTGGTCCTGTCCTTCTGGTGTCTGCACTTCATGTATATGGAATTTTATGTCAACTTCACCGTCCAAAATTTAAAGCTGAACCATCTTTTTTACTTCCCTATTATTTTCTCTCTAAATGCTAAATTTCATCTACTCAGTGGTCTATGCTGCGCCACTGCCTTATCTGTTTTGAAAGCAAAAAAATATAACTAAGGGAACTCCTTTATGTATAATTTTGAATGATAAGCTGAAGAAACTTTTGGACTGTGAAATGCAATTCGCGACTGATCATTGTGTTTATTGTCAGGAGCATTTGTTAATTGTATGTGAGCTCCTTAAGGCAAATCTTTATGAGTTCCATAAATTTAATAGAGAATCTGGAGGAGAAGTCTACTTTACTATGCCAAGACTGCAGGTTTGTTGCATGGCTATATACATAAAAATTTTACATCTTCAATGATGCTTTTCTTCTGACTTCAATATGAATCACTGCTGCAGTCAATCACTATTCAATGTTTGGAGGCTCTTCAGTTTTTGCATGGCCTTGGGCTTATACATTGTGACTTGAAACCTGAGAACATATTGGTGAAAAGCTACAGTAGGTGTGAAGTGAAGGTGATTGATCTGGGAAGCAGTTGTTTCGAAACAGATCATCTTTGTTCTTATGTCCAATCTAGATCCTACCGCGCACCTGAAGTTATTTTGGGACTTCCATATGATAAAAAGATAGATATCTGGTCACTTGGTTGCATTCTAGCAGAACTTTGCACCGGAAATGTAGGTTCTCTTTTTATGCTTTTGTGATTTTTACCTTTTTTGTAGCTAGTGAAAGTATGATTCTGATGTTAGGGGTCTTTCACCTCTCACACCAGACACTATGGTAGTTCCTAAACTATTAATCCCTTTTTGTTTCAATTCCTTGTCCTTTATCCTCACATTCCTCATCCTTTATCCTCGCAATTTAAGAGGTTGCAGAGTTGATTTCTGAGATTTGGGACACTTTACAATGCCATGGAGTTAGAAGTGGTGCCAAAACTTTTGGAAGCCTTAAAATTCTCTGTTGTGTAATCTTTGTGTCTAAGAAAGTTGCTGGCGGCGCATGTCAAACTCCATTTTAAAGAAAAATCAGTATCCATCTACATGTTCTGCTATTCTAGTTGTACTACTAATGCATGTTTTGTAGCCTTTTAGTTTTGACACCGTTTTGCCTGTTGGGTGACATTCTTGTTAAGTGGAATTGGATGAAGGAATACCTGTTAAAGTGGCATGTGTAGTGCAAATCACATGGAGCCAACTCATCTGTTGTGAACTAATATTTCACCCAAGTATATATTCTCTCTGGTATGCTTGAATATTGGTGACAGTTGGAAAATTTACATGTAGTTTGACAGGCAGGAATAGTCAAATAACCTTAGTATTATGACTCTACAGTACTGTCGACACTTGTCAGTGTGCTGAGAGCCAATCCTTCTTGAGGACTAATACGCACTATCCAGTTGAGCCCCTGAGCTCCTGCGCATGGAAAAAAAAAATCTTGTTGGAACCACCCCCCAAAAATTGGACCCTGCAATGCACTATTTGGATTTAGTCGAACCCCAATGCTGGTGCTGGACACCGGTTGGGAAACCAAAAAGAAGAAGACATAACAAGAAGTAAAACTAAAAGCTAATGAGCAATAGTTAAGTTACAGGCCATTCATTTTTCGCCAATATGTTTTCAGGGATGAAGCATTCAGTCTTCAAGTGTGCTTTTTATGAATGCTTGTTTTGTTTGATGCTCATACAATGCATACAAGTTGCTCTGTTGTAATGTTCTGATTGCAATGTTGCTCCAAGTGGGAATTGAAGGTTTTTCATGTGCAGGTACTTTTTCAAAATGACTCTCCTGCCACATTACTTGCTAGGGTGATTGGTATTATAGGTCCCATTGACCAGGATTTGCTTGTTAAAGGACGAGATACTTATAAGTATTTCACCAAAAATCATATGCTCTACGAACGAAATCAGGTAACCTCTCTGCGATTTACTGTCTTGTATCCTCTCTAACAACTCACCTTCAGAAGATCAATATCTTTTGTTTTATTAAAGGCAAATTTTTGTCTTATACAAGTGGACTTGATTATAAGATAAAGTATGGGACAATATATATTAATCTCTCAGAGAAGCCATTGGTCCTTTCTTCAAGTTTTCCATCCTCTTAATGAGTCAGTGAATGATGAAATTACACCTATACAAAAGACACCCATAATTAGAGGGCAACTTTTATGTGTTTTGTGTTGCCCTGAATGTAAGTACTGCTCCATCTGCCTGCTGCTCTCTAATATCCAATCTTGATTACGATTTCATTATTTTCTTTTTCAGGAATCAAACAGATTGGAATACTTGATACCCAAAAAGACATCTTTGAGGCATCGTTTACCGATGGGAGATCAAGGATTCGTTGACTTCGTGGCTCATATCCTTGAAGTAAACCCAAAGAAGCGTCCATCTGCTTCAGAGGCTTTAAAGCACCCGTGGTTGTCATATCCATACGAACCAATATCATCTTGAGTTGTGTGAGAATCTTTGGCTTTTTAACCTGCTGAAGTTCTGCAATTGCTCCAATTTGGATGCTCCAGTGATGACATAGGAAGGATATCTCCAAGGTGGTCCACATTTCCTTCCATATCACTGAGCTGTATTTCTATTTTAACCCAATGTAGTCTTGCAAATGTTATGTAATGTTAGGGTTTTCTGTCTTGTTTGATGGAAAGGGATGCATTCTGGTTTGTACATGATGTGTGTTGATTCTTTTAGATGTTTAGTGATAGCTTGTGAAATAGCTGTTTATCCAATTTTGGTTGCCTTCCCTCATTTGCAGCAATGTATCAAGTGAAGGAACATCAGAAACATATATTTTCATGTCTGACATTTTTATCGATGGTCATAATGCAAAATTCCACTTGATGAATTTTTTTGCGAGTTCTCCACTCCAGTGCCCCCTCCCCTCTCTCACTGCAGTAGTGGACGCTGTGTCAATAACTTCTGCTAAGAATGTAATGTTTGATCATCCCTCAGGAGCCAGTACACAAGGCAAATCTGTGCACATTACAGTGGTATAACATGAGTTGCAAGTTGCAACCAAGGATTTCAAAGCATTGCAGCTGCTTCAATTATAAAATAGACACACTAAAGTTTGTAAGTTTTATAAACAGATTATACTACTGAATTTGTGACGGCATTGAATGAAATATTGATGAAGTTCACGTTTACTGAACAAAGTAATAGTAAATGTTTATTTGATAGACGTTTCTAGCATATAATGTTTCATAATTAATAAAAATTTTAAGGTAAGCTAATGTGTATTATTCTCAACCAACAAAACATTGACTCAAGGGTAGGAAAAGTGAAATAACTTCCCTCATTACAACACAAAAAATACAATTTGCAATAGGAGAATATTTCGAACAGAAAATAATTTTACAAAAAATTCTTAATTACTTTCAAATATTTTATGAGTAAAGTTGAATAAATGTATAAACAAAATTAATTAATCCACACCAAGTAGGCATGTACAATAACATATTTAGTGTATGCAAGTGTTAACGTTACCTTGTGGACGTAAAGAGGTTGTTATTAAATTCAATTAAAAGAAGAAAAAACACTGATAATGGGAGCACAATAAAAAACATATGACAAAGAACTACAAGGATGTGATTAGAACTGCGATAAATACTAAATAAGACAACACTCTTATTACTACTAACCTTCTACCTTCACTCCTTTCTATCTAAAGTCATATCCTCAATAATATGAAACTGCATTATATCCTCTCTAAATCTAATCACCTCTTCTCACTAGACATCAACACAATTCCCCTTCACATGTCCAAAACATACTACATTATATAGGAGACTTCTTTTTTATTATAGGGGTTTATTAGCACATTTTCAGTAATATTTGGACTTCCGTTGGACATTTTTGAAAAATAAGGGGTTTAGTTATACCTTGAGAAAATGACGGTGAAAATCAGATTAAGCCTGAAGGATGGAGAAAATGGAAACAGAAACCGCCATGGAGGAAACTGAAGCAGAGGCACCGAAAAATTCATCGTTGTTTCCCGTTTTCCCCTCAACTCA
Source organism: Solanum clarkiae (assembly GCA_011800125.2). Taxonomy (NCBI): domain Eukaryota; kingdom Viridiplantae; phylum Streptophyta; class Magnoliopsida; order Solanales; family Solanaceae; genus Solanum; species Solanum clarkiae. The sequence goes on from JAABOM020000075.1 coordinate 22,102,858, forward strand.
GATATCTTCAACGCCCAATCCTACCAGCTCATACGACGCCGTCCCGGAATGGCTTCGAAATTCCAGCTTCACCACCGACATCTCCGTGATAAACGACGCCGTTTCGACGAACTACAGGAATATCCAGTTCCAAGAGAATCTAGAAGAAGACGAAGGAGAAGACGTGGAAAAGGAGAATCAGAAAGGAGAGGGAGCACGGTATGAGTTGCTGCACTCATCCGCGTCGGAGCGCGGACTCTCGTCTTCAGATGATGATGATAGAGATAGCAGGAAGAAGAAGCGGAAAAAGAAGCGCAAGAAGAGTCATCGATCGAGTGATGGCCGTCCACTCTATGGCTATGCACTTTCTTCTTCTAGAAAACCTGAGGTTCGAACTTGGGCTTCTTCAGCTGCTGCTAATGATAAAGACTATTACTTTGACTCTCGTGGAGATCGAGACAATTTAGCTTTTGGTAGTATCTACAGGTGCGCCCGGTGCCTCTTTTGTGCCTTCCTTTGAGCTGTGTAGAAAAATCAAATGTGAAAAAGGCCGTGATGGAATTTGCTTGATTTTTCCGTTATTACTGTCATTTGATTTGCCAGATGTCATGAGAATTTAAATCTACACATCATTGGAACTCATAGGTTGATAATGATTGCCGTGGTTAGTGGCGGGCAATGGGATATGCAAATTATAGAACTTTGATGTAAAAATAAAATACTTGAAAATGTTTGGAAGTTACAAATTGCATTCTTTTACACCTTTTTTACTGTTTAGAGAAGTAGAACAAGTAAACTGGAATGAGTCGCTGAGGCACTGGTTTGTTTTCCTGCTTCGGTCATTTGTTTTGGTAGCCATCAAAAGAATATAATACTGCACATCATTGAAACTCATATGTGGATTGTGGTAGTTATTGGCTTGCAATGGGAAATGCAATCTGCAAATTACGAGCCTTTAAAGTAAAACATTAGCAGAAATCTATTCTCAACATCCAGCAGAATGGGAAGCTTTGAAAATGTTAGGACGATGATTTAATGATTTAACATAGTGGATTTTTTTAGAAGATAACAGATCTGCATATAAATCATCAGCACAAGAAATGTGCTCGAAACCAAATGAGAAATGTTACACCAGAGGATCCAAACAAAAGCAAAATCTAAAAGACTTAATAACTCCTTGCTCTGCTTGCAAGGAACCTTGAATGTCAATAATTGGAAGTGGATCATCTATATATGCTGGCTCATACCAAAAGCAAAATAGGAGAATCTCTATCGCCTCCCCCACAGATATGGTGGATCATCAGCACCCACCCATGATCCCTAAACCAAAAGCAAAATTTCCATCTTCTAGAATGTTCTCTTGCCTCTACTGTTCTCGCAAGTTTTGCACTTCTCAAGCTCTTGGAGGACACTAGAATGCTCATAAGCGTACTTAAAACTATGCTGAACCACCTATCTATTCCTTTTTTGGCCCTGTACCGACACTAATGAGCATCACTTAGGCCTTCATTCATGATACTCTGTTAGTATCCGCAGTGCTTCAGTAGGCCCTAGGCACTGATGTGAGGTTAAAGTTTTAACCAATGCTTAATACTATCCATAAACATTGTACTCCCATAATAAGGCAAGAAAGCGAAAATTTCAAAAAAGAAAAATGCTTTTGATTAGCAGTTTCCAAGAGGGAGAAGGTCTTATGGCAATTTCAGGCATACTACTAATCAATTATTTGGCCTGATCGAGCAAGAGCAACCTATGAACAGCTGTCGCCTTACCTACATAACCTACCTCCTAGACCAAAGGAAGAAGGTATCAGATCACTTTTGAGAGCCCTTTTGTGAAACCAGTTCCTTTACTCTTTTTGAATGAATTACAATCAGTAAAGTAATCTGGTGTTCATAGAGAAAAAGTGGCTTCTTTTTCTTTTTTCTTTTTTTCATTTTAGAATAGAGAAAGAGAAGAAACTAAGGGTACGCTCCCTAGAAAATTTGCTCGGAGCGTTTTAAACTTCATTTTGCTTCCTTGCAAGGGGTTCCTTGTATCTTTAGAACACCTCAAGTTCCTCCCTTTCTTATGTTGCACCAAATTGTTGCTGGGACAATTTTCCATCTGCCTTTGTTTTGCTGCATTTAACCTCTGTATTCCAGCTTGTCAAAACTTCACAGTTTCTTCCTGCCATGATACCTCTGAGGTTGATGAACAGATCCCATAGCTGGCTGGTCACTTTGCAATGTAGAAACAGATGGCTAATTGTTTCCTTCCATCCATCACATTGAAGCTCAGCTTTTCTGAAAAACCTAGCCACAGGTTTCTTATGGATCTCCACAGACTGGTACCATAAGGATTGTTCACACCTCTGGTCTTCCAGAAGTCCTCCTTCCTGTATTTTGCCTTTATCTGGATCCCTCCTTCCAGTATTTTCCCCGTTATCACATTGCCCTATAGAGTTTGTGCCTCATTTGGAAATCCCCATATCCATTCCACCAGAAGACCTTGTGAAAAATCATCACAATGCAAAGTTCTAGTTAATCCGTTCGTATTTGCAGCTAAGCTAATCAACCTATCAACTATGTCGTACACAATATCACTTGTGATATTTGTTTATTGGTAGCAAAGATCTTTTGAGGTTTCTCTTCCATTGTCACCGTGGGGCATGGGGTTTGATTTTAAGAGTCACACCCGGCAAACTTGTGCTTTCTTTTCTATTATGGCGAAGGTAAAGAATGTATGAAGGGAGCACACTTATGTTTTAAATGTTCTTTTGAGCTTCACACTTTGTTTCATCAGTGATGAAAAGGCGTTTTGGTTCTGTTCTATGCAGAAATGACATTTGATGCACCTGATTTGTGTTGGTTCTTAGCTTGATCTGCTTTACTAACTGTAGAATCTTCTGCTGTACTGTAGAATGGATGTTGCTCGTTACAAGCTTCATAATTTGAGGAAAACCTCTGAGCTCAATTACTATATACGGAATGACAAAAGCACCTTTGAAAGGGATATTGATATTGATACATTGGACAACAAACTAAGGTCTGGAGGTCGCTATTGGTCTGCCACGTATGCTGCAATCGAGCACCATAAGAACCTGAAGCGTCTAAGAATTTTGACTCCTCTCAAGCCAATGATGAACATTCCAGCTGATTTCGTCTCATTGTCAGATGAAGTCAAGTCAGATGAAGGAATTAGAGGAGATGCTATTTCAGTGGTCGAGGAATCTCTGGAGGATGAGGTCTATCGCAAAACAAAGGAGTTCAACAAGATGACAAGAGAACGGCCACATGATGCAGAAATTTGGTTAGCTTTTGCACAGTTCCAAGATAAGGTAGCAAGCATGCAGCCACAGAAAGGTGCCCGTTTGCAAACACTTGAAAAGAAGATTAGTATTTTGGAGAAGGCTACAGAGCTGAACCCTGACAATGAGGACCTTGTTCTCTCTCTTATGAATGCTTATCAGAGCAGAGATAGCATTGAGGACCTGATTAGTCGATGGGAGAAGATACTTATCCAAAACTCAGGTAGTTGCACATTGTGGAGACAATTTTTGCGGGTTGTTCAGGGCAACTTTTCAAGATTTAAGGTTTCTGAAATGAGAAAAATGTATGCAAATGCAATCCAAGCTTTATCTGGTGCATGGACTAAGCAGCATAGGCAGGTTCTCACCTTTTACATATTATGCTTTCTCTTTTGTGCATTAGATGTTTAATAATTTGAACATATCAGTGCTTTCAAAAGCAAAAAGCACAGAAACTGGCAAGGTCCATGAGACTTGAAGCGAAACATACTTCTTTGTAGTGAAGTGCACAATTTACAGAAAACTAAACGAAACATATAGTGCTTTAGTATTACCATTAACTAATATCCATCAAACAACCAATTTCAACATCCAATATATGTGATGCCGACATATCCAACCTCTTTGGAGTTGAGATTCAGAGTCGGCTGCTTCTCATTGGGATCACTGTGCTCGTCATTGTTTGAAGCACATGGCTTCAACCATGATGCGATAACCTCTTGCTTTGCATGACGCATCACTCTTAGTAGCAGATGACTTATAACAATACTAGCACATACAGATTTCCAGGTTTGATACTGTCATGGATATTTGATCCTTGTGCCTGCTGGGTGCTTGTGTGGCTTCTGAAAATTCTTGTATTCTTATGCAGTGTAAATGATAAAGCCGATTGTGGCCTTATGTGTCGGTAAAATGATGGGCAATTGCATAACAATCAATGCGCTTGGCCGTGGTTCTTGAAAGGCTATTCGTGTCCTGATAACACCTTCTCTGGACTCTGTGAGAGATGGTCTATTGGAGTTCTTATGAAGGATAATTTGATGCAGTTGTTCTGAAAGGATAGGGATTCTGGAAGTAGTGGGTAGTAGCTCCTGGAGGAACTTAGCAAAGAACTAGCTCAAAAAATTATGGGTGTATGCATTTTCTAAAAATATTGGTCACTGAAGTAGGACAATCGTGAAAGATTTTCAGTTAAGAAGCTGACTAAGTGAGGACCTTGAATGGCTCAAGGGAGAAACTTTATCATCATTACTGGATTTAATCATGTCAGTTGTCATTTATGACCAGAGTATTGGATTCATTGACTTAAGAGAATACCTTACTATAGGTGCAGCACTACCTCGTAAAAATGGACGTTTGCATTAATCTCATGAGCATCAGTACTGTAAAGTTCCACTGTGTTATATTTAGTAAATGATTGTAAAGCAATTTGCTTAACTCAGATGAAATTATTAAGAACTACAACAATGACGAGAACATACTCAGTGTGATCTCATAGGCGGGATGTGGGGTGTATGCAGACCTGTCCCCTGGTCCTTTAAATTATGCATGTTATTCTCTTTATATTTGTTTATGATTTGGGACTCAGGTGTAACAATTGTAGTTCTTGTCTCTTTTTTTTATGTATGTGAAATCTTGCACGAGTCTTTTAAATAATTCATTTTTTTCTCTTGCTTTTTGTATGTGAAACCTTGCAGGTTAGCACATGCTTCAATGCAACAGTTCAGATAAATGACAAATAAATTCATCCTGATCTTCTCCATTGCCCTTTGATTTGCTGATGGAGATATTTTTGTTGGATACAGGTTTCTGGAGGTGCTAATTTGCCTGCTATGGATCCTGCTATTGTAAGACTTGAACTTGGTCTGGTTGATACATTTCTCAGTCTCTGTCGGTTTGAGTGGCAGGCTGGGTACAGAGAGTTGGCTACTGCCTTGTTTCAGGCACAGATTGAATACAGCTTGTTCTGCCCTTCTTTACTTCTTAGTGAGCAAAGTAAGCAAAGATTATTTGAGCATTTCTGGAACAGTAACGGTGCCAGGGTTGGGGAAGATGGTGCACTTGGCTGGTCAAAGTGGCTTGAGAAAGAGGAAGAGCTGAGGCAAAGGGCTATGAAGGAGGAGTCTTTGCATGATTCTGAAAGGGGTGGTTGGACTGGTTGGTCAGAACCGTTATCTAAAAGTAAAGAAAGCAATGAAGCTATTGAAAATATAACAGAGACTGATGGTGCTCTTGACGAGTTAGAAGATGAATCTGAAATGAAAGATGATGAGCAGAAAGATGATACTGAAGCTTTGCTGAAAATGCTTGGGATTGATGGTGCTGCTGAAGCTAATTGTGAGATTAAAGACACAAGAACTTGGACTAGGTGGTCTGAAGAAGAGGTAGCAAGAGACTCTAACGATTGGATGCCAGTCCATCCTAAAAGTAATCCTCTTTCTCCCTTCCCTTCTTCATTCCACTCCTTCATTTCCTAATTAAGTATAAAAGCACTTTTCCAGGACGAAATATTAAGTGAATGAATTGCATGAAGAGAGGCCATCATTATCTAATTCAATGAAAATTAACAAATTAAGATGCAGACTGAACAGAGAAATATCAAAGACTGATCTTCTTTTTGAGAATGGTTACTGTTGTTTTCTCAGCATTTAGGATTAAATGCTGGAGACCTTAAAAAAAGAACAGAAAATATAATAACATAAAAGAAACTGATTTACAAAGCTCCTAACAAGTCTACAGGATCTTCTACTTCCTCTATTCTTGCTCTTTATGCCAAATATAGAAAGATATAGTACAATTGTGTTTTACTTTCTGAATGAAAGTGGATATATCTTCAAAGCATCTCCCATTTCTTTCTTTCCACACTGTCCACCAGATACATGAAGGATTATCCTCCACCACTTCTCTTAGCTCTTGCTTCCTCCTCTTCTTATTCAACGGCTCAACAAATCAGCAGTGCGTTCTAGCATTGTCCATTTGACCTCTGAGTGGTTTAGAAAGATTGCCCAGATTTGGGCTGTAAATCTTCAGTAAAGAAGAAGATGGTTATTTGTTACTATTGCCTCCTTACATAAGAAGCACCTGAGTACTATAGGTATATCCTTCCTCTGCAGAACCTCCTGGGAAACTCACGCCTTTCTAGTAATCAAAAAAGTAAAATATTTCAGTATTTCACCTTGGTTGGTGCTATGTTTTCCCAAAGATTGTTCCGTAGCCCCAAGTTTCCATCAACTTCACCCCCTGTTTCCTCTCTTGTAAGCTGCGTTTACAGAGAAGGATCCATCTTTGTTGTGTCTCCATCTGATAGTGTTAGGCACCTTTAAATGGTTCCTGTGAAAGACTCTATGTCCTTCAAAAGATTTTCCACTCTCTCCACCTCTCAATTATTCAAGTATCTCCTAAAAAAAGAGGTTCCATCCTTGAGGAGTCCAACATTCATCCACTGTTGCATTTTGATTTGAGCATATATAAAATAAATCAGAGGAGGAGTCCTTCGAGGAACCCTGATCAACCCAAATATCTTTCCTGAACATGATCTTAGTATCATTTCCCACTCTTAAGGCTTTGATAGTTCTCCCCCTCCCCCCCCCCCCCCCCCCCCCCCCCCCG
>JAABOM020000075.1:22117953-22144466 GCA_011800125.2 Solanum clarkiae
CGTAGCTGTTTTCTGGAGGGCTCGGAACAAAAGAACAGAAGATGCTTTGATGGGATATCAATTACCTTCCAGTCTTTCAAAGCTAGCTGTCTTATGTTGTGATAGCTCCATCAAGAAAGTTTGGAAGATGATACCCGTAGCTGTTTTCTGGAGGGCTCGGAACAAAAGAACAGAAGATGCTTTGATGGGATATCAATTACCTTCCAGTCTTTTAAAGCTAGCTGTCTTATGTTTCTGTATAGTTGGGTTTATTTGTCTACTATAGACTCCCCAGATACCTTTTTAAACTTGTTAGCTCCTTGACCATAGCTTGAAGATTGTAATGGAGCTACTTAGTTACTTTTGCTTCTACCCTTTTGTAACAGCTTTGCATCCTCTTGATGCCAGAAATGGAATCCTTTACTACATCAAAAAAAAAAAAGAATATTAAGCACAGTATTTTGGTCAAAACCCTGAATCTGCGCTGCTCCTTTTCAGTTTGAAGGGAAGCATTCAATTATTGAAGTTGACATTTTATGCAGAAATAGGGTTTTGGATAGTTCTATGAACTTATTAGGCTTTAAATTTAGTTACTGTCTCCCCCTCTCTCTCACTCTCTCTGCAAGTCTCTGGAATAATCGATTTTCATTTAGAGGCAAAGGGAACCTAGATGGAGAATAGTAAGTTTCTGAACATACACACTCTGATAATCATTTCCAAATTGCAGTCTGCAATATGAAATCAATGATCCAGAGAGGATAGTGAACTATGATTAGGAGAAGGATCACTGAGAACTTGATGCTCTTAAGAGATTTTTTGTTTCCTGTGACATTCAATTAGATTTTCCTTTTTCTTGGTTGCTGAGAGTGAATTGTTTTTTCATTGATAAGTAAAGATACATAAGTTGCTGAGAGTGAGTTATAAGTCAGAGACTCTTATACTTTTATTTTAGTTTTTTCTCTCACTTCAAAAGATATTGTTTGATATGTTGCTTCTGTATTATTCTGGTTCTTTTTATATGACGAAGCATGCTATTAATTGCGGGAAGTCACATGGAGATGCTTGGTAAACTAGCACTAGGAAAGGAATGAAACAAGAGTAACATAATTAGTTGTATGTAACTTACTTCCTTTTAATGCGTGCAGGACTTCGACAAACAGTTCAAGTTGGGCTGAAAAAAGCCTAAGTTTGGAGGCAATTCCAGACTCTCTCTTTGATGAACTAAGAAGAATGCACGATGTTTTAACCAAGGAAGGAATGAACCAAACTGACACGAGTTTGGAGCAAGTCTTTGGCAGCTGTGATGATATCTCTATGAGGACTAGCATGATGAGATTTATTCGAAATGCAACATTGCTTTGCTGCACTGTATTTCCTCAAAATCATATTTTGGAAGAAGCTGTTCTTGTTGCGGAGGAGCTATTAAATACAGTAATGAATACTTCTAGCTGTTCAGTAACACCATGTCGAACTTTAGCAAAAAGCCTCTTGAAGAGTAACCGTCAGGTTTATCTTTTAACTTTTATAGATCTTACTGGTCAAACATTCTATGTATGTGGTATATTAACATGATTCTTTAAGATATTAGAGTGCATGTCTTCAATGTTTCATATTGCCTAGGACTTTTAAATAAAATAATTGCACTGCAAATAAATATTAAGTTAATTTTAACAATAAAGAAATGGGACCTCACTTGCGAAGGACTCACTTTCAGTGGTACTAAGACATTAAGACTGCCCCTACCACATCCTTTATCATGATGGTTTACAAGATTTTTGGCTTTCCCAACCGCACAAACTTCTACGAAATAAAGTTTCTTTCCCCTATTATACTAAGTTGCTCGGACTCTCCAAAAATATTGCCACACTCGTGTCAGATCCTTCAAAAATACACTATATTTGGAGGATCCAACACGCATTCTTCGTCATTTCTGAAGAGTTCGAGCAACATAGCTATTATATGTATATGTGATCGTACCCTTGCTACTCTTACTTCCACTAGCAAGAGAACAATTCCCTGGTTGCATGACATTGTTGTGTAAGAACATCGATGCACAAATAGTGCTCCCATTAGTGACAATAGCTTAATGAGATTTCACAAGTCCTCGTTAAAAAGGTGTACTAAGGTGTGAACTTTTCTCTCTTTCATTTCGTTTTCTTTCTTTAAAGCTGGACATAAAGCATGAGTAACTTCTATGATCTTCTGTCAATTCCTTTGAACTTTATTGCATAGGTTGGAGATTGATCAGGATCTCATGTGCTAGTTTACCTTGTTGCTCTATTAGATGCTTAGAGATGGTTATAGTGTGATAAATGATAGATTTGATATTGATTTGTGTGAGAAATATTGGAGAAGAATAGTATTGAATTTTTGTCTACATTATTACATTGAGACTCTAATTATAGATACTATATTAGACTCCTTTTTCAACTAGGATTCCATATACTATTACTATTCCTAATCCTGTTTTAAGTAGGATTGTAGAAATTATTTTTATTCCTATTCCTATTCTAACACTCCCTCTCAAGCTGGTGCATACAAGTCATATGTACCTAGCTTGTCACAAATGTAATTAATACGATCATCGATGAAGAGCTTGGTAAGATATCTGCAAGTTGATCACCCGACTTCACAAAATTGACAATCAACCTCAATGTGTTTAGTCTTCTTATGAAATACTGAAGTTGATGCACAATGCTAGTCAATCTCAATGTGCTTGGTTTTCTTATGAAATACTGAATTTGATGAATAATGTCGATAGAACACAGAGTGATAAATTCCTGAAGTAGAGTGTTGAACTTTCCAAGCCAAGGATGAGAAGATTGCTTTAGATCATAGAGTAACCTACACAATTGACATACAAGTCTACCTAACTACCCCTGAGCAACAAAATCAGGTGGTTGCTCTATATAGACTTCTTCCTTGAGACCATCATAAAAAAGACATTCTTAATGTCCAATTGATAAAAAAATCCATGCACTGGATTATTAGATATGATGGCTGAAAGTGGTCACAATTCGAGAAATAAAATTATATAGGTGGGGTCGGAATGATGATACGACCCTACTGAGAAAGAGAATTATATGGATAGGATTGTAATGATGGCACGACCCTACTGGAAAATAGAAATTATATAGGTGAGATCATATTGGCAGTATGATCCTACCGCAAAAGAGAAATTGTATGGATAGGGTCGAAATGATGGCACGACCCTACGCAAATTAGATTTGATGAGTCACTGAAAAGACGAATGGAACTACGCAGATCAAATCTGAGTCACCAAAAAGACGCAGTGTGATGCAACTCAGATATGAGAAAGTAGTTCGAAAAATTCACGGTACTATACAAATTGAATAGGAGAAGTAGTCCGGAGAGATGCACGGTGCTACACAAATCGAATCTGAGAAAGTAGACACCGAAAAGATGACACGGTGCTACACATGATAAACATGAAAAAGTAGTCATCGAAAAGATGACACAGTGCTACACAAATTAGATATAAAAAAAAAGTAGTCACAGGAATGATGGCACGATGCTACACAAACATTGACAGATGTGGGGTTGATACAAAACAACCCTAGAAAATCACCAAAAATTGACGCACAATGACCTAATCTTTTTTTTTGGGGGGGGGGGGGGGGGGGGCTAACATAATCGTGGCCAGACGGGTGACATATATCGGTCATAGTCACCCGTCAGCAGCGGAAGCTCTTTGATTTTCTACCAGGACCGTAGAAGCTCTGATACCATGTAAGAAATATTGGAGAAGAATAGTATTGAATTGTTGTCTACATTATTACATTGAGACGCTATTTATAGATACTATATTAGACTCCTTTTCCAACTAGGATTCCATATACTATTACTATTCCTAATCCTGTTTTAAGTTGGATTGTAGACATTATTCTTATTCCTATTCTAACAATTTGTATCCTCACTCTTGGTCCTGCTTCTCCCTAGGATTATCATTTTCGTTCTTTGGTTTTCTTTTGTCCTTGTTCACTACAAAATTCTTTATATTAAGTTTGTGTCTCCAATAGATTGTACTATATTATTTGGGCTTCTGATGTCTTTGTGGGTTTTAGCCTTTCAGTAAAAGCTACATGTGTCTTTTACATTTTTTTGTTCTTACAGGATGTATTGCTTTGTGGAGTTTATGCACGAAGGGAAGCGGTTTTTGGAAATATTGACCATGCTAGAAAGATTTTCGACATGGCATTGTCTTCTATTGATGGACTTCCACAGGTACATTCTATTTGCTGTTTTACTTGATATTGACATGGTATCCCTTCATTGGAAGAGGAGTCTTTTCAACCTGCCCTGTGATTCTGTAAGCAGTCTTCTAGCTAATGCTCAAATCACCATTTCCTTCACCATGAAATAATCTTGTCCTTCCCCACAGTTTCTCAAGGAATCTCAGTCAGTTAACTTATTTTTGCTAGTTATTTTTTCTTCCCTTCCGATAAATTGTTTTTTTTTTTTCATTTGATGTAGTAATATTACTTTTTTTTTATGATGACAAATATTACTTTATTTTATTGAATTAGCAGGGTGTTCAGACAAATGCATCTCTCTTATATCTCTGGTACGCTGAAGTGGAGGTCGCAAATCATGGTGGTTCTGAATCATCTTTACGTGCTGTGCATATTTTGTCTTGCTTGGGTAGTGGTACAAAATACAGTCCGTATAACTGTAAACCCTCAAGCCTGCAACAGCTGAAAGCACGCCAAGGATTCAAAGAACAAGTGAATATGCTGCGTTCATCATGGACACGCGGTTTAATTGATGATAATTCAGTTGCTCTCGTATGTTCAGCTGCTTTATTTGAACAAATAACAATTGGATGCACTGAAGGTGTTCATATTTTAGAGCAAGCATTCACGATGGTGCTTCCTGGTAATCAGCTTTTTCTCTGTTTGTCATTTTTTCTCCTTTTTAAATCTGAAAGTTTATGTGCTTTAGATCTTGTTGTAGATAACTGTACCTGTTTGCTTGTTGGTTTAAGATTTCTTGGAATTGAGATGTGGTCCATTAGTTTTTATTTAATAATGCAATTACCTTTCACTTGATAATAACAATTATTATGAGAATTAATTGTTCCTTACTGCAGATGGAAGTACTGGAAGTTTCCAGTTTGTATCTTATTTAAGTATTTGTATACTAAAATTAGTTGTCTTCATAATAATTGGAGATACCCTTATCTCTTAATGAAGACAGTGGGAACAGCTAGTTGTTTCAACTTTTTGTTAGTATTACCGGGAAATGTTAATTATTTTTTTTGAGAAAAGTTGTCTTTTGCAATATTGAGAAGAAACGTTTGTTCATTGTGTTAGAACTTTCAATGTGTTTTTTTACTTTTTCCACAAAACTAGCTTGAAGGTTGTTGAAATTGACATGGAAATATAAGTCATATCATGACATTTACGTGTTGGATGAACTAAATTGTCTTTGAATTTGATTTTTCGAGCATTGTTTTTATACCTTCAGTTCTAGCTCTCTAAAGCTATTTCATAGTTCATTTTTTTAAAAAAGAAATGATCTCACCTGAAGAATGTTAAGGGCAAATTATGTTCTTTGTGATTCTAGATCTTCAAATCTCCATATTAGTTTTCTATATTTTTCCCATTTCTTCCCTTCATGAATAGTATTAATGCTTGAACAATTGTGTCATTATTTTGTGATATCACATATGATGGTTTATATATTGTTGTAATTGGCTAAGTTACTCGAACTCCTCACTTTTGGTGCCGCACCCGTGTCGACACGACATGGGTGTGTGGGTGTGGGATCCTTGTCTGATTTGGTCAACCAGTTTTGGGTACTTTGACTAAAATCTATGGGGAAAGTTTGGACAGTTTTTAATGATTACTGTAATCAATACAAAAGCTAAGGCGAAATTGAAGAAAATGAAATACCTTTTGTATAGAAATTTCTACGTCACATCTTTTCTTTTAATCTCCTTCCAGGATTCTCTTCAAGTTTTCCTCATAATATCTCATAATTTAGGTTTTATCACTCTATTTTTAGATATTTTGATTATTTTTATGCGAATGCCCTCACCCGTGTCCATACATGGATCCATATCCACCGGATCTTAAAAATTAGACCATGAGGGATCCGACCTCTAGATCCGTACCCGTATAGACACCCGCACCCGATTCCGAGCAACTTAGGTAATTGGTACTTTAATGAATAACAGTATATTATTATGAATACTGTTTCTTGTTGCCCTTCTCTAAAAATTGTTTTTTTAAAAAATAAATAACAAAAGCAGCCACTATGTCATTTCCTCACTTCACGGACAAAAGCTACTGCTTCATTCACTTCACGTCTATTCACCCTCCAGAAGCACTGAATCCTTGCCTCACTCTTGCTTTTAACACGCACACATGTATACACACCTTTTTTCCAACTTACAGTTCGAGGAGAATTTTTTTCCCTAATCAATGAAAGAATTAGTTAAATCTGTCTTGTTTAACTTGTCTGCTTTGTGTTTCTGAAGAAGCATTGACCAATAAAAAGACAATTTTGATTTTTTTTATGCTATTGGAATCAAGGGGTTGTTTTCTTTCAGATTGTGATCATGGAAATTATCTATGCTTGGATTCTCAAGCGACTGGTGTACTAGTCTGGAACCAAATGAATTTTCTCATTGCGTTTTGCTTAAGAGGTCTTCAATATAGATGTTAATTGGACACCAGTCCACTATTTGGAGTATTTACATATACGTTCGATTAGTCTCAATAGAGCAGGACTATCTTCAACAGGGAGGTCTAGGTTTTGAACTTTATAGGTTTGAGCTCGGAATTCTATCACAATTCATTTGATTTACTGGGTTCAGAATCAATTATTTCTACTTGTGTAGTGAATTTTGTTAACACATATAGAATGTCTGAAAAACTGAGATATTGTGTTCAGGCAAACCCATAATTAATAATTTACACTCTACATCCAACTCTGATATTCAATGCCGTGAAACTCTACCAGTAATACATCAGAGTTCATACACTTTAACATGTTGTATATATCCATGCAAGTAAATGAGTTTAGATAGTTGATGAGGAGGGAGGTATATCTGAATTGCTCCTTCATTTATTTGTAAATACTACTAAAATCTAAAACTTGAACTGGCAGTAGTAACTATGCGTGAATCCTCCAAGATACATGTAAGATAAGTTATCTTTGTTGGACATACCATTCTGTAGTTTGGAATCCTCTCCTCCACACCTTCACTTGGTACCTCACAGCCAAAAATTAGAAAAGCAATATACTATTGTTTATTTATTTTTGTTTTTATATAAGGAAGGCAATATGCTGTTTGTTAATATTTTTCCAATGAGATTGTGTTACGAATTGGTAATTTATGTTCTTTAATCTGATAGATCTCTTTTTGATGTCAATATTATCATCTTACTGATGGTTACTGCAATGACCATACTGTAGAAAGGAGGCGACACAGTCATCACTTGGAGTGTTTGTTCAACTTTTACCTGAGGATGCTTTGCAGACATCATCTAGAAATGACAACGTCAAAATTATGGAAATATATAGTGAAGGGGCTGGATATATATCCATGCAGTCCAAACCTTTATAATGCATTAGTTGAAATTGGCCATCTCTATGCGTCGCCTAATAAGCTACGGTGGATCTTTGATGAAAAATTCCAAAAGTATGACCTTCTTAACCTTTTCCTCCAGTTCTATGTGACATACAGTAGTCACAGTGAGAAATTGTCCATATGCGCCAAGTTTCTTTGATCACTGTGCTATTTTTTATTACTTCAATATTCTTGTTTTAATAGCTTCAGAGGGTGTAGGAATTTTGTATGTTCTAGTAAGACCATTATGTTGCCTATAGTTAGTTATTAAGAACACTCACGTTTGAAAAAGGAATTTGGTCCCAAAATGCTTTAATAGGACATTGTGTTTGTTGGCGCCTGTAAAATTTAGAAATATCCATATTCTCTCTAGGGTAAGAGTATAGTCTTTGGTGTGTGGGTTTAGGCGCATGTCACATGTTCAATCATTGTCACAAACAAATCCTGGTATTTAAGTGAGAAGGGCAGAGGGTCGGACCCATTATCCATCGAGTCTTCCATGCTCTACTGTTTCTTCGGGTATTTCTAGGTTATCAAAAACGAATAGTGATACTTTATTTCAATAACACTATCATCAATTCCAATTAGGTGTGGTCAGCTATGTGACATATTGATGCTCTAAGGACTTCTCAAAAAGTTTTCTTTGTTGATTTTATTACTCCCTTTATTCTAAAAAGAATGACCTTATTTCCTTTCTAGTTTTTTTCTTCCTTTTTAGTTTGTTTGAAAAGAATAACACCTTTCTAAATTTGGAAATCATTAAACTGGAACTTCATATTTTACCCTTAATGACAAGTTTTTATAGTTACACAAATGTTACGACATATTTGAGACCACAAGTTATAAAGTGTTTTCTTTGCACAAATATTATGTCATATTTAAACCACAAGTTCAAAAGTTTTTCTTAAACTCCATGTCCATTCAAACTACGACATATCAATGGAAAAGGAGGGAATACTACTTTTCATGGGGCTAAGTTTGCAATCTGGCTTTCTAATGCATAGATATATATGTGTTTTGCAGTCTGAGTGCTTCTTAAAAATTTATTTGCTAAGTTGGTCCGTTTGGCAGGCTTTTGGAAATGAAGAGCTATGGCAAGCATGTATTATATAGTCTATAGAAAGTCTCCAATGTCAAGTGTTCTGCCTCTTTCTTTTTGGAGAGACTTATAATGGACAATTAGATTTAAGTTTCAAGTTTCAACCCCCCCCCCTCCCCCTCCCCCTCCTAATCAGTCAAGTCAAAAATGAAATTAAAAAAAGATGGTATTATAGACTCTCTCTTGATTTTGCATTTGAAATCTATCCTTTTGACAGAAGATGTAGAAAAAATATATACCTAATGTGTAGCTGTTTAAAGCTGTTTTTATAGTTTTCCATCTTCAAAGATTTAATTCTCTGTTTCTTGTGTCCTTTGCTTAAACTTCCAGGAAACCGTCGCTTGTTGCTTGGCTTTTTGCATTATCATTCGACTTGAGCAGAGGTGGTACAGAGCATAGAATACGCAGACTTTTTGAGAGGGCATTGGAGAATGAGAAGCTACGTAGCTCAGTTTTAATCTGGCGCTCATACATTGCATATGAAATTGATATAGCATGCAACCCTTCTGCGGCTAGAAGAGCTTTTTTCCAGGCCATCCATGCTTGCCCATGGTGAGTATATTGTCTGTGATGTGCTGTAGCAGTGAGGTAAAAGCAGGATAAAAAGTACCTTAACTCAACATAACAAGGCCAGGGTTGAAGTAGTGTTATTGTGAAAGCAGTTACCAGAATGATTTACTAAAGGGGTGTTACTACTGCCATGTAAGCGTGGTAGGAAGGGGAAACAATCTCTTTATTTCTGGTCATTCCCCTCTTCTGACTGTTGGAATAACATGCCCTTATACTTTGTTGATGAAGTAAGAAATTTATATGATAGGTATCAAGAAGATGTAAGAAGTACAAAAGAGGGAAGGAAAAGTCAGCTTGATACAGAAAGTGCTAAGCTAGAGCAGAAGAGCTGACAAAATTCAAATAGTTAATAGGGCAATCTGCAGGGGCTAAATTCTGCCAACTATATAACCATAAAAGACATTAAGCTTTAAGATTGTGGTGAGGAATTGATAACACATCAAAGCATCTGTAATTCCTCTCTATCCAGGCACTAAAATATACAGGTAGGGTTGATCTGCCAGACTTTCCTAATGATCACCCGAGCCTTCTGAAAGAAAGCCACTGCAGGCCCAGGGGCTTTATCTGGTGGACAAGCCATTATTATGGACAACCTTTTTGTTCTTCAAATGCATTTTCTAACCAATTCCTCATTGGTTGCGAGATAATCATGACTGGCTGTAGGTCTCCAATGGCCATATACTTTGTATTTGAGCCTCGTTTCCCTTCGGCATTTTAATGCTCTTGACAGTGAATATTTGGTAAAAACCTTCTGATTCTGTTTGATAATACACATTGATTTTAAAAAAAGGTAAATGTGCTATTAATTTGTATGTATGTTCAGTGTGCTAAAAGAAATAATTGTCTTCATGCTTCCTTCCAACTTTGTGAAATTCTCTCAATTAAAGTTTTCAGTATATCTTCAGTGCTGACTGATATATTAGTGGGGAGTTCGTCTGACAAAGATTCTTCCTTGAGGCAGATAAGTTTTTGCACTGGTTCTGGTGGAATTTACTAGGTACAGGGTTATTTGGGTACTTTGCAGGATGACTATGGCTAGGAGTGAGGGAGGTGGTCAATTGGCTTGACTTTTGTGAGAGGAGAACATTCTTTAACATCTTAAGTGAAGAAAGGTAGAGAGGGGGCAGGTCCATTATCCCTGAGTTTTGAAGGCTGGTTGGTCCTAAGGGTTGGCCCAAACTGATTTCTCGAGGATTAAAAAAAATTCTTTGACATCAGGGATGAAGATGAGGTAGTGGTTGTAGTTTTGATATCTTTATATTTAGATAATGGTGGGCGCATAAGGGTGCCAAGGATTTGTTTTGTGTCTTCTATTTCAGATTTTTTTTCCTTTGCTTTTCTGATTCCAGTTGTTTTTGCTTGTAAGCAGTCTGTCTTCTTCTCCTCACAGCATAACCTAAGATCTTACTGAATGAAAGAAGTGAGAATGAATGTTGAAGGTCTCATTAATGAACATTATTCTGTTATAGGTAAAGTTGGAACATATTGTTAATCTCAAAATACAGAAGTTGAGTAAGAAGCTGTGCCTGGCATGGTTAACAGAAAAAATGGAGTCATAGCATTTGAAGAATTATAGACTGAGCCTTTGTTCTCTCGTTTCTTAGAGCCTTAGTGCAATTTCTATTGCATCGTAGATTTATTGTATACCTTTTTGTTCACCATGGATGGCCTATGTTCCTTGTTCTTCCTCTATAATAGAATAGAGTCAGTTCCAACATTTCCCAAGTTGTCTCCTTGCTTACCGTAGCACAAAAGTCATGCCCTCAATTGTAACATTTCCTTGCTCTTATATTAATATTTCTTTAACATTGACTTAACTTTGGAACTGTAGTTTGCATCCCAGACAGATCCAACAATCAGTTAAAAGTTTTACTGCTGTGTTTTCTAATAACCTCATTTCTGTTGCTCAAAATTTGCTCAGGTCAAAACGGCTCTGGCTTGATGGCTTCATCAAGTTAAATTCTGTTCTTACAGCAAAAGAGTTGTCGGATCTCCAGGAAGTAATGCGGGATAAAGAACTCAATTTGAGGACAGACATTTATGAAATACTATTGCAAGATGATGATTAATCTTAAGTCATGAAAATCAAGCTTTCTTCGGTTGTGGATGGGTTAGATGGCCGTCATATGACGCACATTTACATTCTGCCACATGCTTTTTTCAGTGCCAAACTTTTGAGCACCTGGTCTTGGTTGGTTTCAGAGAAGGCTGTAATTGATGCCTTCGCTCTTAGTATATGCTGATTACATCAAGTTGTGAGTGGAAAGAAAGATTTCTTTCTGGTGAAAAAACAGAAAATGTACATCTTTGTCAGTGTGTTGTGCCATTAGTTGTATGACAGCCTGATGCTGCCTTTTCTGCTATAATTTCGTCATATTAAAATTAAATCAGCTGCTAATATTGATGCACTTGTAACTTGCTACCAACAATAGACGAATTAGCAAAAAGAGAAATTGTCTTGAGGAGGATTACAGGAAACGTGTCTGTAACATTTCTGCAAGGTCTCCTACTTTGCATTTTGTACATTTCCTTTTTCTTCTTTCTTTTTGAACAGTTTGTGAACTGGCATAGCGTCATTATTATTGTCAAAATGCAGTTATCTTTACCTCCCCTTTTGATAGTGATCTTTAATGTTCGAATGATCTGCCTTGTTTTTTCACCTCAGAGTTGTTGACTGATGAACTTCTCAACCTGCACTACCAAAAGGTCATCAATGTGGTTATTAAGTTATGCAGTGAGAAAGATGCATCCTTGTGACCATTCCCAAGCAAACTTTGCATAGCTACGAAAACACTACATTATTTTGAGCCTCTGGTTCATTTATTACTTAGTATTTGCATTTGTATATTTGATAAACGCTACAGTAGTAAAACACATACTGGAGAAGCCATATCACATATTCTTGGATATCAAGCCACTCCTATCCCCCAATCTTGCACCCTCAATAGCCTGAATTGGTTAATTGACCTTTGTTGATCGAGTTGCATAATATGATTGGTTATGCTATAGTTCAAGAGGAGGTTTCCTGCCAGACACCATGGGATTGGAGAGGTTAATTGATAGGTTAAGTTTCTTCTGACTTGAGGACCGCAGCATCACTGTTATAGGCCTCCATCAATGGGAAGTTTAAACAGGATTTGATGTAACCTGTTGATACTGAAAGTGTATCCCGTAACCAGTTTCTATTCACTGAAATAAAGATATCTCTGGAAACTTGCTTACGACGATTGACACTGATAATCAACCAGTAAACACAATCACAATACACTTAAGTACAACAATTTGTCTGCAACTGCTGCATATCCATGTCTTTCAATTACAGGCTTGATGATCTTTTCAGCAGAGTTCATATATTTGAAACATGCATCTCCTATTGATTAAAAGATCAAGCCAAAGGAACAGCAGACGGAAATCCTATATAATTAAATTTCCTCATCCTCAAAGGGATCTTTTTCTGGATAGTCTCCAATCTGTAATACAAAAGATAAAAGAGTCTACGTTAAAAGGTCAGATTTAATGTAATTTACAACACTGCCATAGATAATTTCACCTTTTCATTCCAAAACATTTTTAGGGGAAGTTGGTCAAGGGGGGGATGCATTCATTTTCCAGTAATTATTTATAGTTTCTTGACTAGTTTATGAAAATGAAATTTCAAAAAATTTAGCCTTGGTTCAGCCAGATTAATTGAAGTCTACACACCCTGTTCTGCAACTCCCCTAATCACAAAACTATAATAGATATTAAATGCCTAATCTATTAACTTAGAGGAGCTACATCCCCTTTTTGGCTTTAGCAAGCCTCACTACTCTAGCTTCCTCATTTTATACATCTTTCAAAGCACACTGAAGTTGGATGTTTGTTAACCACTTTTTCACACCTCCAACTTCTCATATCAATGATTCATGGATGCTCCTGATAAAGACTGCATAACTTCTATATGCAGCTAATAATTATACCTTTTGAAGGAAATATGTGTGTATATATTCATATTCGGAAAGGTGGAACTGCGTCACATTTCAACCCAAAGCATGAAACAGGCACAAGCACATTGACTGGAAAGCTTATTAGAGCATTGGAATTATGACAAAGATGCCACTTGTACAAACCTTTACTTTGTCTGGTCGGACCATTGCACCATGAAAGGGAGGGCAGTCAAAGTAACGTTTCCCTTTAACCCTGAGAAAATATGAGAATAATTTGGTTTAGCTGCCACAGTTACTAGACTCCGTGAGATGGTGAATCAAATATAACATTTCTTCATAAGTAAAATTGCAAGTATGGAGCAAGAAATCAGAGTAAGAAAAGACTTGTGCCAGTGCACGAAGCAAGTACTTCTAGGAATAAATAATCTGTAGTAAGGGACCTTCAGAGGCCTCTGACCAAGTATTCTACTGTGCCATGCAGCAGAGCACAGATCATTTGCTACTCAGGATTGCGGGAGTTCCATATGCCTTGTTTACCTATCTATCATGTCCTATAATTTCAAAATTCTGATTTTCCTTTTGATACATTATTTTCTCCATGTAAATGAAACTTATCCTGACCCCTTGTGGAAGCAAGATCTCACGTAGATTATGCACTGTCCGAGCTTTGGCGGTAACTCTAACTTATAAACCTGTCGGATCTATCTATTCCATTCCTCTAGATTTTCCAGTACCCCAATAGTTCAAATACAACACTGTTTTTCTTCTTTTTTTTCTGCCATAAATTTGTGCTGCACCAATTTAAAACATCAAATGTCTACAGTCAATTGACTAAATATTTAGTTGGACCTGGAGAAGAAGAAACTATATAGTGCAGTTGGAAGGCAGGATAGCAAACACCAGATTAAGATCGCAATAACAGAAGGAACAAGGTAACTAGTTTATTATCTGAAATTTCCTTCAAAATAATTAATGCAACTAACGATAGATTAAGCTTGTGGATGGAAGGACTGAAACTGTAGATCATCATCAGTACATAGTACTTATAAATACTAAATGAAGAACCACCAAAAATTAAACAAGAACCATGGATCAAGGAAATGTTAAGACACCAAGAAAGTTAAAACTTGGACGGGCAATAAAATTATTTTCGGACTATAGAAAGCACCAAGGGTGAAGAATTAGCTCACACATATTCTACAGTTCAAAGTGGGACATCTAGACATGGCAAAATTTTCTAAATTAAGGATTGTCTCAAACAACCCAATACAAGGTCTCTCCTTAGTGGAGTCCATACGATCTTTCACTGAAGGAAACTAAGTCATTCATAAAAGACCTGCATAGCACATGCTTCCTCAAAGAATGAACTCTCTGCCGCTGATTGCCGCTATAAAATATATGTATTGCTAGTTCAAACTAAGATTCAAAAGACAAGTTTGTGTTACTGACTTACATGCCATCATGTTTTCCTACTGGTTCATCGAACTGAACTCCAACCCAAAACCCAGGTGCAAGTGTTTCTGCCTGACCAACAAATTTGACCGTGCCTCTTCTCTCTCCAGGTTCCACTTCACATCTGTCCCCTATCTGCTTTCATCAAGAAGACAAAAATTGTTTTCAAACAAGTTAACAATAACACATAATTATTGTTCTTCTGTGCCAGGAAAAGTAAACTTGCAGAAAGAAAATAAAAGAAAGAAGTACTGAGAAGAACACAACTGCTACACCATCACTGCAAAAAAATAAAAATAAACAAAAAGGAAGAGAAAAACAGGAAAGGAGAAGGAAGAATTTTAACAAATTAAACAATTAAGGCACCATATACAAGCTTATCGAGACCTACAACTTTTAAGGGTAGGTCCAAAAGACAGTAGGTGGTTGTATCAAGTAAACCATAACAGAACCATACAAGTCGGCTGCAGTTAGCACACGTTAAGGCCAGAAATGATATCACTCAAGTTTGGAACGTTGAACCAAATCAGTATCCTTTTCTTTAGTAAACCACAACAGAACCACAAGTCGGCCGTAGTTATCACAAGTCAAGGCAAAAAAGGATATCACTCAAGTTTGGGACGTTGAAACCAAATTGGTATCCTTTTCTTTAACAAATAGTTTGTAATATGTGTAACAGTTAAGTCACACAAATAAACATATTGACAATCTACTATCATGTATCAGCAACGACAACTGAGATATGAAAAGTAAAACTTACTAGAGATTATATATCTTCAACTTACAAGTCAAACTACCGATGATCATTTAGACAACAAAACTAATTTAGAGTCTATTTGGATTGGCTGATTTTAGGTGCTTTTAAGCTAAAATAACTTTTGAGCACTTTTGTAGTGATATGGTAAAATAAAAAAAGCGTTTTCAAGCCAAAATAACAAAAATAAGCCAAAAATCATAATATAGAGCTTGTTTGGATGGGCTTATAGCTTTTGGGTTATAAGAAATAAGTAAGGATTTCTAACTTATGGTTCTTGGCTTATATTTGTCCTTTCAACTTAAAAGATGCTTAAAAGCACTTTTTTTAGATAATAAATGATATAAAACAATTTTTTTCCGATAGTAACAGTAATCTACATATTCACAGGTATACTACATCCAAAATATGTAGTTCCCCTTCAAAAGGTATGACAGACTAATCATATTGCCCCCTATCACTTCTATTTCTTACAAGTAATCTAAACATCCAAGATTTCTTCTTCTTGAACTTCAGTTTCAAAAAAATATATCTTCTTCTTGGTCTATAACATTCTATTTACACCAAAAATAAAACAAAGCTAAACAATTCATCTTGAAACTCTAAAAGTCTAGTTTGCTTGTCTTCAAAACACCTTTCATACCACTGTATCCATACGGTCCGCTGTATGCATGCTGGGGAAATCCTCCATCTCTCCTCCTTTATTGCTGCATTACCATCACTGTTTCAACTGTTTAGGACTCCTCTCATACTCCCTGGCTTTACCCAATTTATTTTTCTCAAGCAGATGAACATCCTCCGAAGCTGTTCTATCCATTTCCCGTGTAAGAAGAGACGGCTAATTGTCTCCACTTGTTCCCCACATAAGAAGCATCTTGAATATAGCTGAAAAATCCTTTTGTTCATTTTGTCATGTGTCAGTACCGATTCCTTAGCCAGTAGCCATATGAAACAGTTCACTATGTATAGGATCTTGGTCTTACATGGCTAGTTTTCCTCCCTATGATTTGATCTATTCAGTTCTCTGTAAGCTGAGTTGACAAAGAAAGTACCTTTCCTTTCTTTCTTCCATACTATGGTATCCCTTTCCTCAGATTGTTGAAGTTGGCCATTGTGGTGTAAAAAGTTGCTACATACCCACTTCCCAATCATGCAGGTTCCTCCTGAAGTTTAGGTTCCATCCTTGTCTAGTCCACATCTCTGCAACTGTGGCCTGTCGAAGGATACACAGGTTATGGAGATATGGAAATTGATGTTGCAGTGGTGCATCCCTATCCAGATATCATCCCAAAAAGAAATTTTTTGGCCGTTGGATACTTTGAGCTGATTCTCTCCTTCAACAGAGGCCATACATTTCTGATAGCTCTCCAAACAGTATAACTGTATGGTATGGACACCATATTTGTTATCCAATCCTCCATCCCATACTTGGCAGTAATGACTTCCTTCCATAGCATATTATCATTTTTTCCAAATTTCCACAACCATTTCATCTTTAGACTCTGATTTTATGCTTTCAAATTTCTCATTCCAACCCCTCCTGCTTTCTTCCCATGATATAAAAGCACTTTTTTATTATACCTTAACACTACCAAAGTGCTTAAAATCTATGCTGGCTACAAGCACTTAAAATATGCCAATCCAAACAGGCTCTTATAATAACTAGCTCATTTCCGCTAAGTTGAACCTTCAGTTTTCTATTTTTTTTAATTATTTTTTTTGACTTGCACTGGGTGTCTGAGTCTCTTAGAGCCCCGCCTAATCCTGGGGGTGCACAGGCCCTCGGCAAGGAGTTTCCCGCAAGTGTACCATGGTTAATTCAGGTTTTACCCAGTCCGATGGCCCTCAGAAATTGTTTGCACCCGGTGGGTTTCAATCTTGAGACCTTGAAAGGGAGCAAACCCCAAGGCTCAAGTCTATTACCACCGGGCCAACCCCTGAGGGTTAACCTTCAGATTTGTATTTATTTGTTTTTCTTTTCAAATTGAGGTTAGAGGAGCTTTTAGTCGAAGTAAAATACATCGCCTATTCAGTTAAAAAGACGTATAGATACAGGAAATTGATTTGGCCATTTGGGTATATAGTTTAGTCAAGTATTTTATCTGTATATCACATCATCTATGGCAATCAGCACATGAACAGAAGCTCTGTACTTCGAGAAGAGGTAGTGTATAATTAAATGTATATCAGAAGTAATCCTCAATTATTATATAACTAAAAGGCTCATGAAAGAAAACTGAAGTATGGTCAAGAATGTATTTACTACATCAATATGGTTATGCAATAGACATCTTAAGAAGTTGGGAAGAAAAAAAAGGGCAGCCCGGTGAACCAAGCATCCCATTAGCAGGGTCCGGGGAAGGGCCACACCCAAGAGGTGTGATGTTGACGTATTAAGAAGTTGAAAAGAAACATTCAATAAAGATGGAGATCAACTAACCTTAATATTTGCACAAAGATCTTCCATGTAGTTGTCAGATATCTGTTTGACAAAGCCAAGTGGGGAAATAAATAAGAAACCTAGAGTTGCAAAATGTAGCAATCGTGACACAAAATTGAAAAGTAAATAGTTACGTGATTGGAATTATCCAGTCAAAAAGCTCTTCTCAAAAGAATCAGGGAGATGAGAAACTTACTACTCCATCCGTGTCAAAAAGAATGGTCTAGTTTAACTTGGCACGGAATTTTAAGAAAATAAAGAAGATTTCTCAATCTCGTGGCCCTAAATTAAAGTTATGTCAAATATACCAAAATTCTATTTGATCTTATAGCTTTAAAACTGCAGCGTGGAAAGTTGAAATTAAAGTTTTGTCAAAAAAGTAAAGAGTTCATTTTTCTTAAAACAGACTAAAAAGGAAAGGAGGTCATTCTATTTGAGACGGGGGGACTATATTTTAGTGACAGTGAACTAGTTAAATGTTGCAGTTTTTTGAAAATTACCTGAGACTTTGCTTGGATGAAGTACTTAAATGTCACAGTAATTTGAAAACTACCTGAGACTGCTGTTCCAAGCATTCACTCTAGATGGCATCTAAATTTGGTATGACAAGAAAAACTTGCCCTTCATTCAACAAAGAATGAAACAGAGAAAGAAGGGATTGAATCCTTACTCCTTTTTCCTGAAGAGGTGGATAGCAGGGCTAG
This sequence comes from Solanum clarkiae, assembly GCA_011800125.2. Lineage (NCBI taxonomy): Eukaryota > Viridiplantae > Streptophyta > Magnoliopsida > Solanales > Solanaceae > Solanum > Solanum clarkiae. The sequence goes on from JAABOM020000075.1 coordinate 22,136,475, forward strand.
ATATCTGGAAAAGAAAGCTGAAGTGTGGAAGGGTTGTGAAGCTAGAGCTTGGCAAGTGAAGGTGATTTCTCTGAGGATGGGAGCGGGAGACTAAGTATGCTGCGCAAAGTGAGTGATCCAGTAAAATTGGAGAGCTCGGTTTTAACGTTTAACCAGCTAAAATTTGGAAAATAGCCTGTTCTTCTTCCTCTTCAAATTATTAGATAAATCAGGGTAATTTTATTATTGTTGCATCATGGTGATGACCAATATATGTACAGCATAATCAAGGATTGTAGGGTTAATGTGGAGGTAAAGTTGATTTTCTGAAACAGCACAGCTGTTCAAGATCCTAAGCAGTTAGCAATGACATAGTAAATTTGAGGGGAGGTCCCAATGTTATGTTAAATTTGCGCTAAGAATTTTACCTTCATGTTTTTATAAGCACTTATATATTAGGAGAAAAACTTACTTTAGATTCTTGACCAGGCGGTTGCTTAAGCGGCAATGTTTCCTTGAATTTTCTGAAAGTACCTAGAAAGTAGCAACAAACTTGTCAACTCAAGAATCCATCTCAGAGAGTTTCATGACATCACCGGGCACATCATTACCATCTAGATAAATACAAAACAAAAAAGTGAGCAATGTCTAAGTTTAATTTTTACCAGTCAGCTTAAATCATTACTTTTTAAGATATTTGCTACTAGGTAATGCCAGGCTTAGTGAAGGCTGTGCTGCCTTCTGGGCCGTTGGAAGAACGGAGAATATACATAGGACATCAGACAACACCCTGGTATCCATCATGTGGGTCTTCTGTAAGAGATAAATAGCTTTTAACCGGATATAAGAAATAATACTGTACATTTAAGGTAATCGTTCATTTTCAGCTACTTGCCGGTGCACTGTGCACCACCAAATCCATGTTTGTTTGGAAGATTGGGTGCAATTTGTAGAAACCTCATATTGTGTAGACTGTGAATGACTAGATTCTCTACTTTTTGTTTTGGTCTACAATTTATTTATTTGATCAATGTTGATGTAAAATTTATACATGAGAGTATTCCAAATTAATAGATTTTTTACTTTATAATTAAAACAAAGGTATTTGCTAGCATATGGCAGCAATTGTTTCCTCCAATAGAAATCGCATTAATTAATGACTAAAGACGTCCTATAGTGAGTTGCAGATACAATCTCATGGCTACTTCTTTGCATCTCCAAAGAGACTGTACATGCATTCATTTCTCTTAAGGGAATCTGGTAACTGTGGGATGATAGACAGCTCTTCATGGGCGTTATTAAATACACACAAACTTGGTGATTCTACCATCAAAAGATCATGGAAAAGAGCTTTCAAGATCAAATCACGTTAGTTACTGGTTTTCCAAAGACATCTAGGCTAGTGTACCAAAGGGTGTGTCTTAGCAGTCAATGAAGCTGGAACTGACCATGGAAGATCGGCATTCAAATTGCAGCATAAGTACAGACCACTGAGTATTGTTTTCCATCTAAGCCTTGGAAGATACAATTATGTGCTACTTAGGTGAAAGGTAGCAAATATCCGGTGGATCCGACATCACCATTTAAAAAATATATATCAAGTAAAAAGGTGGAGACGTCCATCTTTTGTTCTTGCTGTAGATACTTTTCTGTAATTATCTGGTTAAATACGTTGTTTTCCTTCACTAAAGGAAATAAATTACTTAACCATTCACTTGATCTTTAGAGATATGTTTATTCTACCACTGTTTATTTTCTTACTTCTGTCCAACAGCCAAATCTAAGGTCATTAGTAATATGAACATCGTTATAAAACCTATTAAAGACCAGAAATAATTTAGTCAAGTAAGTGCTTCATGGAACTAGACTCAAAATTTGGTCCCTTGTTATTCCTCATCTTTGATTATCACCCTACTTCAATTTATTTTCCTCCAGGTTATGGAGAGGAGAAGACGGAGAAAAGCATCAGTAAGGAGAAAAGGTAAGATGAGATTGGTAGAAACAAGAGTCCGAAAAGCAGAGTAGGAAATGGAAAATCAAAGTCTTGTACATAGAACAATAGAAGAGGAAAAAAAGGGAGGTCTTCCTCTTTTTCGTCTTATATCTAAAAGATGTCATCCACCCACGAACTGATGAAAGGATAAAAAGTACTACCAATTTAACTTCATGAACCATGTTGTTGGATATTTAAGACATAAATCAACAAGTAAAAATGACAAGAAAAGTATCTTTTGTAGGTTAAAACATGAGTGATAAGATAAGACTTTGCATCCTAACCTAATAGCAAAACAAAAGATGTTTGATTGGACAATAACAACATACCCAGTGAAATCCCATAAGGGGGGTCTGGAGAGGGAAGAGTGTACGCAGACCTTACCACTACCTCATAAAGATAGAGAGGTTGTTTCCAGAAGACCCTCAGCTTAAATGAATTAGCCCAAAATAAAGAAGGAAAACAACACTAGATATAGAACTAGGCTACAACAAAGAGCAATGTCAATTCTACGAGAAAAACAATAAAAGTAGCAAAATAATCTAAGAGCAATAACAACACAACTATAATGGCACGACTAGGCCTATGAAAAACCTTAAACCAACACAAAACAAGACAACATCCTACCCCTACTAGCCTTCTACGCTAATATGCGATCTCCACTCTCTTCTATCTAAGGTCATGTTCATATCCTCAGTGATATGAAGCTGAGTCATATCCTGTATAATCACCTCTCCCTAATACTTTTTCAGCCTATCCCTACCCTTTTGCATAACTCCTAATTCAACCTCTCGCACCTCCTAACTGGAGCGTCAACACACCTACTCTGCACACATGTCCAACTCATTTCAATCTCGCTTCTCGTATCTTGTCCGCCACAAAGGTCACCCTTACCTTCTCCCGAATAACCTCATTCTTAATCTTGTCACTCCTGGTATGACCACACATCCATCTCAACATCCTCATCTCCGCAACATGCATCTTCTGAACATGTGAAAAAAGATATTTGATTGGACAAAGGACAAAAAACAATCTTGCTATAATATATATATTTTGTTTCACTATGTGGTTCCTTCCCGGTTAAACAATGATATGTAACTTCTCAAGTAAAATTATGATGTTCATCGTGATTTGCATCAGAAAATGAAGGGAAACCACTGATTTAAAGAATACTAATATTTTACTGTCATCTTAGGACTACAAGGGAAAGAAATTGAAGCAACTTCCATTGTTTTCCAGAGGCTTTGCTTCTCACGGTATTATTTTTCAAATATTAGGTTGAAACACAATTACCCTCTGATTGGACTTCTGTGACGAGTCAAAACACATTGTTCACTAACAGACCCTGATTGCCAGGGAACAAATTGAGGAGTAAATTGACTTGGAGAAGTATTGCTCAAAGACGAATGAGAAATCTAATAAGAAAAGACATTTGTAAAACAAACGTGTCAATATTTACCACCAAGTTTCTCATAAGCCTCTTCAGAGATAGTATACTTCTCCACAAGTGATGTGTCCTCGAGCCAACCTCCAGAAGTCACTGATGCTGGATCAAGATCAATGACATGCAGGCGATAACTGCAAAGGCAGACTGGTTAATCCAAATATACATGTCCATATTAGTTCAAGTTCTTTCTGCACCAAATGCCGACAGGAGATGATACCAATATCCAGAGGCAAATCTAGGAATCAAGAGCATGGATGCACCATTATTTTATTTTTAAAAAGGGACAAAATGGTTCTGTTGGCGGGGATTGAACCCCCAACCTTCATGCTAACAAAGAGCCTATAAACTAGTGAACCAACTTGTCATTTTGAGCATGGGTTCCTTTAGCTAGTATTTAATATATTCGTTAAGAATTATATAAGTAATATACCGAATTTAGTCGGATGACCATGGGTTCCCCTGACCCAAAAAATATGGCTAAATTCGCCCCTCCCAATATCTACTTTAAAGAGTTGGCTATCCGGAAAATGATAATTAAATTGTAATAGGTCCTCAGACCGAAAGAGTTCTACTAACCCATCCAGTGGGGAATAAAAACCAAGTGGCCTTGTATTATCACTTAGGACCGAGATTTTAGCACCAGTTTCATCATAGAGCTCTAGGGACATCGAATTGACCGAAGTTCCACACTTTTTCCAAAGCTTATCTTTCACAGCTTCCACTGTCATCTGAAAACACAGAGCAAATAGACTGTAATGCACAAGTCAGTGGATATTACAACTACTGAAAGGACTTTATTCTCAACCAAGTACATTCAAACTGAATTAAGCAGCAAAATTGGTGATGAGTTTTTCAATCACTACCTTATTGTATCAAAGATGAACCATTTTGAAGTCTAACGAATAACAACTCATTGAGAAGTTGAATAAAGTTGTGAAGCCGAGAATATATCTTTGCAGATTTGTAATTTAAGTTCTAAGTACTGTCTAAATTACAACTATGATTATTGTTTAAGAATGACTTACAAAAAAAATGCCTTTGAAGATTAAAAATAATTACACTTCATGAGCCTGGTTACTTGTAAGATATAAGAACATACTAGGTTCATGGCTTGTTTTTAGATGATAGGGAAGTGTATTACACTATATAAATACTTCTTACTTTTTACAATTATAAAGAGAGATTCTGCATCTCCTGATCATAAAGCTAAGTGGTTTGGGGTACCAAATTCACCCTGAGTTTCCAGATTCAATCCCGGGAACTACATTTTTATTTTCGAACCCAGACATATTGTTTGAAATAAGGAAGTAGAAATTCATGAATCAGAACAACAGCAGAACCCGCAAAAGTGGTAGTAACTTGCACAGAAATGAACCCTACCTGAAGTGAAAAACGGATTTCTGGAGAAAAGTTCTTCATATTGGAGTGCGTAACCCGTAAAAGTACGGATTCATCACCTTGAATCTGTAATTGAGAAGCCATTTTCCTTCAACGTTCAAACTTAGCCCTGGTAATTTTTTTTACTTTGTGTGTCTGCACATACAAATAGAGAGGAGAAGATGTGATTAAAAAAATTAGAGTAAAGGTTGGAACTCAGATCGAAGGTAGACAATCAAAAAACACAACCCAGCCATGTCCATCAGAAAAATGCATCATAACTCCGATCGTTACCTGAAAAGCTCCGTTGGAATGCGGAGTTCAGCCCTCTCTGCAGACCACGATGGACAGGGAGAGATCGCCCAGTCTGTAGAGAGAAAAATTAGGAATTTGAATTTTCCTATTGCCTTTTCGAGGGAGAGTTGTAAATCACTGTGGCTTTACTGGTATATATATTTACTATGATGATATCTAAATATTATTATTATTATTATTTACTTACCAAGAAGTGTGAATAAAGCACCTCAAGTAGGTATATTTTTATGTTTGAGTTGTCTGCTTCTTCATTGTTGTTATATGAGACTCGTAAAGATAATTTGCGGATTCATTAAATTAATATTTTCAAAGCAATTTCATTATATTTCTTCAACTGCTAAAATTATGATTTTATGATATTGCTTCAATTATGATTTTATAATATTAGTCATGATAAATTATAGTGATGAGTTTTTTAATTTAATACTTCCAAAGTAGCTTGATTATTTATTTTCATGAGTTTCTTAATTTAATATTTTCAAAGTAGCTTGATTATATTTCTTCGGCTGCTTTAATATGAGACCTGCTAAAAAAACTTGCAGGTTTCGTAATTTAATATTTTCAAAGTAGTTTGATTATATTTCTTCGACTACTTCCAGGTCTAATAATTAATAACTTAAAAATTTTAAAATACATATAAAAAATTTATTCGTATCATAAAAATTGAGATTAAGCGCTTGTGACTAGTATTAATAATATTAAGCAATAATTATATAATTTTTCACCAAACCACTATGATTTTAAGCAATAATTATATAATTTTCCACCAAAGCACCATCATTTCTTTTCTTTGATCAATCTTTTTATTAAAGCAAGACTTTTTTTTTCTCTTTGATATGAGAGTATACATTGTTGATAGTGTTAAGGCAGTAATTTAACAAATATATATTTTGATCTATAAAATGTGCGAATAGTTAAAAACACGATGGTATCAAATTAGGAAGACAATCACTTGTAAACAGTTTTTTTTTGGGGGGTTACAAATACCTTTTTTTAAGAAAAAAAGATAAATTATTATTATTTAAATAATTTATTATTTATATCTCTTTATATATATAACAGAAAAGGTGAAAGCGCCACAGCGCCAGATTGCATCTAATGTTTAGGAAAAAGAATTTCCCAATACTAAGAAATTGGGGTAGCAATTTACCGCCAATACTCTCTCTATTTTAAAACGAGAGGACTGTTACTATTTTCTTGTTAGCCGCTTAGTATTTCTTACTAAAAGTTTACTCCTGAACAGTAGAACAATTTTCCAAACGATTTTGTATTCAATGTCTTGGGTAAATCTTCCTATAGCTAGGCAAGTGAAGAACAAAACCCCAGCTCCAATCCAAATTACCGCCGAGCAAATTCTCCGAGAAGCTAGGGAACGTCAAGACGCAGAAATCAGACCACCCAAGCAGAAAATCAGTGACCAAACAGAAGTAGCTGATTACCGCCTTTGCAAGCGAAAGGAATTTGAGTCCTTAATTAGCCGTGCAGGCTGGAACAAGAATGTGGAATGAAATGCTAAATGGGAAGAATCACAAAACGATTTGAACCGTGCTCGATCTATATGGGAACGTGCACTTGCAGTCGGTGCACTTAATCGTGACCATACCATCTGGTTGAAGTATGTTGATATGGAGATGAAGAATAAGTTTGTTAATCATGCTTGTAATCTATGGGATCGAGCTGTTCTCCGTTTGCCCAGGGTTGATCAGTTGTGGTACAAGTATTTTCATATGGAAGAGACGCTCGGCAATGTAGCCAGTGCAAGGCAGATTTTTGAGAGGTGGATGGGGTGGATGCCGGACCAGCAAGGGTGGTTGTCATATACCAAGTTTGAGTTGCAATTTTCCAGAGATTCGTGCAGTGTCATCCTAAAGTTAGTGCTTGGATTAGGTTCCCAAAATTTGAGATGAAGAATGGGGAGATAGGGAGGGCAAGGAATTGTTACTAGAGGGCTGTGGATAAGTTGGCAGATGAGGATGAGGAAGCTGAGCAGTTGTTTGTGGAATTTGCAGAGTTTGAGGAAAGGTGTAAGGAGACGGACAGGGCAAGGTGCATTTATAAATTTGCACTTGATCATATACCGGAAGGGCGAGCTGAGGATTTGTACAGCAAGTTTGTGGCATTTGAAAGCAGTATGGTGATAGAGATGGTATTGAGGATGCTATAGTTGGAGAACGGAGGTTTCAGTATGAGGATCAAGTAAGGAAGAATCCACGTAACTATGATACGTGGTTTGATTATATTCGTCTAGAAGAAAGCGCTGGAAATAAAGAGAGGATCAGAGAAATTTATGAGAGAGCCATTGCTAATGTTCCTCCTGCTGAAGAGAAGTGGTATTGGCAGCGATACATTTACTTGTGGATTAGGTATGCATTATATGAAGAGCTTGATGCACAAGACATGGGAAGGGGCAGACATGTCTACAGGGAGCGTCTTAAGCTGATTCCGCATCACAAGTTCTCATTTGCAAAGATTTGGTTGTTGGCTGCCCAGTTTGAGATTCGACAATTTAGACTCAAGGAGGCGCGGCTTCTACTTGGAGAAGCGATTGGAAGGGCTCCTAAAGATAAGATATTTAAGAAGTACATTGAAACAGAGCTGCATTTTGGGAGCATAGATCGTTGCAGAAAGCTCTGTGAGAAGTACTTAGAATGGTCAGCAGAAAATTGCTATGCTTGGAGCAAATTCACCGAGTTAGAGAGGTCCTTGCATATGAAACGGAGAGAGCCAGGGTTGTTTTTGAGCTTGCAATTGACCAACCTGCACTGAATATGCCAGAGTTACTATGTGTTGGGGAAGAAGCAACGAAACACACAACGGAAGCGCAATATAATCTTTTCCCCAAATAAATATAATGAATGACAAGGCACAATTATCACCAAAA
>JAABOM020000075.1:22153155-22177661 GCA_011800125.2 Solanum clarkiae
TTTCTTTTTCAGCTGCCTCTTATGTTTTGTGAGATGGGCCAAGATAATAACACATATTTGGGCCAAAAAATGTAACCTATTTGTTGTAGTTAAAGTAGCCCAAATTAATTGGGCTATCCCTCCATGTAGGAGGGATATTCCTAACACTATGGAAGGCTTACATTGACTTCGAGATCTCTGATGGTGAATTTGAAAGAGCAAGAGCACCATATGAAAGACTTCTTAACCGCACGAAACATTTAAAGGTGTGGATAGGTTATGCCAATTTTGAGGACTCGGCTATGGATTCAGATACTCAACAGAAAAAGAAGTGCCTGCAGCATGCCAGAGATGTTTTCGAGAGGGCTGTTTTTCTTACTTGAGAAAGAAAGAAGAAAGAGCTATGCTTCTAGAAGAATGGATAAATATTGAAATCTAGTCATGCCAAACTACCAAAAAAACGAAGAAGAGAAGGCAAATAGAGATGGAGGAGGGCCTAGCAACATACGAGGAGTACATAGACTATATCTTTCCGAGAAAACGCAGACGAACATCAATCTTAGGATTTTGGTAGCTGCATATAAATGGAAGAAGCAGCGAGTTGCTTTCGAGGAGGATTAGCCAGATTCTGTTAGCTTTCCACTGTATAGATTTTTTAGCCGTTTTAGTTTTGCTCAATGTTTAATCACCTTTTCTTGGAAATTTGTAACTAATAATACGATTGAGGAAAGGGCAGATGTATTCCAATGTTATTGGACCCTCCAGTTTGTTTTGAAATAAATTATTGGCAGAACTCTACAACCTAATGTGTCACCCAGCTCTTGATTTTGTGGCTGGAAAGGTAACGTTTAGTTTATATGTTAGTGGAAAACTTAAGCTGCCTTGCTATGATCTTAATTTAATCTACAAAAGTAAAATTAGTTTCTGTATATTTTTCAAATCACATACGGAGTTGCATAAACAATGATTTGCCAATACAGGGAATCAACTCCCTAAACCTCTTTAGTTTAGTTCATGCTGTGCAAAGTAATACTTGGATTTTCTTTACTAGAAAGGTGGTCATTCAGTCATTGTATGGGTCAAAACTATGGCTCGTAATTGGACGAGTTGAGTTAAATTTGAGCAGGTTATAATAGGTCAAGACCCAATTCAATCCAAATTTGCTTGGGTCAAAATGGGTTGAGTAATGGATTATAGAGCATGTCAAGACCCAACCCAGTCCAACTTTATCGAGTTTTACTTATTTTATTTATTTTTTAAAATATTTTAATACTTCCTTAAAATATATTTTTTGTTATTCTAGCTAATTTTAGTACTTTCTTAAAATATATTTTTTGTTATTCTAGCTATATAAAACATATTAAATTTAAAAAAAGTATTTTAAGAAGATGTCTCTCGAGTCAATTCGAGTTGCATATCAACTCAATTTTAAATGGGTTAGGTTGAGATAAGTTGAGATAATAAATGAATGGATCATTAACTCGCCCAAACTTTAATGGGTTGAGCTAATTAGATTTAATAGGAACAAGATGCTCTTTCCACCTTCTTTCACATGAAATTATTATTTCTACTAAATAAAGACAACTGAATATTTTATATATAAAATTATGAAAAAAATAAATATTAAAAAATAAGCCAAAAATTTATGAAAAGACTAAAAGTATGTTAATATTATTATACATATAAAGGACTATTAGCGCTCCATACAAATTCAAAAATGACTTTTGGTTTAAAAGCCAAATATGAGGTAGGGTTGCTATTCGGACAGATTGGATAGATAATTTCACTTAACAATTTTGGCTTATCAGATATTGATTTTTAAACTTAGTTATCTGCTAGCCAACATATAAGATATCGATTGGTTCGGTAATGGATTAACAATCATCGAATAGTGTACCTCTAATCTCTATAGTACTTTTTTTCCGATAAACACGTAATCACACCTTACAAAAAAGATGACTCATTTTTTATCATTTTAAATGCAGAGTGAATAACGAAAGAAAAAATGATAGTACTAAAAACACTTTAACACTTGCCTTACATAAAATGGATAAAACCAAAAATATCTATATATAATTATAAAAAAATAAATAAGTTTTATTTTTAGGAGTTAGGACTCACAAAAAAAATTGTGCTTGTAAATTATGGTAAATGCTAATATACCTAAAATAAAAAATAAATATAATAATTTTTAACAAATTAACAATTTATAATAAATTGAATAGCCATTAGTTATAAAATTTTAATTTATTCCCCAATTGTTTATTTGATTGACTATTTGTCTTTGAAACAACCTACGCGCAGATGTTTTCCGTTTATAGAGTTGAGAGAGTTGCCACTTTGGTTTCCAAGTATAGTTATACAGTAAGAGAAGGGGCCTGACCTGTAAACGCAGCAACAAAAATGACGAGGAAACCTGCAATTCTTTACCATTACCCATGCCCTGATGGAGCTTTTGCTGCTTTAGCCGCTCACCTTTATTTTTCTTCCCTAAATATCACTCCTCTTTACTTTCCCAACACTGTTTACGCTCCCATCAGGTATATTGCTTCTTGCACTTCATCTCTTTGTTTACAGTCACTGTTAAAGGAATCATCTTTCTTTCTGTTTACAGGGTGGACGACCTTCCTCTGAATCAAATTGGTCGTGTTTACCTCTTGGATTTTGTGGGTCCATCTGGTTTTGTTCACCAACTCAAGTCAAAAGTTGACTGGTATCTTCTTTTTTTAGGATCCACTTTGATTGACAACTAGTATTGTTCAGAAATTCTTGATTCTTTATCTTTTTTGTGGCAGTTTGTTGCAAAATGGTAGTAATTGAATTTCATAGTCTATTTCTATTTTGTGGGAGGGGTGGGGATGTGGGGGGTGGGTTAAAGTTCATATCTTTGTGTGCACAAATGTTTGTAATTTTGTATGTGTTTGAGGGCTTAATGGAACCATGTGCTTGCAGTTTCTATACTCATTGCTTTTATCTTTTTGGGGAATTCTATGATCAGTGTTGTTATATTGGACCATCACAAGACTGCAAGAGAGCTTTTAGGTGGAGGGACATCTGTGACTGAAAATGTGAGTAAAGTGATTGACATGGATAGAAGTGGGGCTACTATTGCTTATGATTATTTCAAGGAGAAGCTCATAACTGGGAACAATAACAATGGTGCTGACAACAATGCACTAAAGATTGGTGAATTTGACAGAGTCAGGAGATTATTCGAATATATAGAGGACAGAGATTTGTGGAGATGGGAACTCCCAGACAGTAAAGCATTCAGCAGTGGGTTGGATGATCATCATATTCATTATGATGTCAATTTGAACCCCTCCTTGTTTCAACAGGTGGCCTCCACTTGCTGTTTTATTTTCTAACAGGCAACTGTTTTTGTTATTATAAAGTGGTTATAGGCCCAACTAGTTAAGACTCTTAGTAACTATCAGTTCCTAGAAGATACTAGGCATGCAAATGATGAAGTCACTACCCAAACTTAAACTGTCTATTTCCAGGATGATTTATCCATGAATAGACTATACACTCGTGGTTGAATAGGTTTTCTGCATAAAAAATTGTTAGTTACATCACGTAGCGGAATTAGATCCACTTGAAGTAAGGAACTGAAGCAGCAACTCAATATAGCACTGACTTTCTTTGCTTCCATAATTAACCTGGAGGCTTAGAAGTTTGGTGCAAAGGTTGGCAGATTAATTGAATATTTAAATCCTGATCACGTCCACCACATTCATATACTTGGACATAATCCAACCATTTTGTTATTGCCAAATTTTAGTTTTTGTGTCTTGTAGGATGTTCACTATGCCTCTAATGATTTCCTTTTCTGCAGTTGCTTGCTTTGGATCTAAAATCTGTTATAGAGCAAGGAAAAATAAGCTTGTCCTACAAGCAGAAACTAATAGATGGGGTCCTTGAGCAGTCATTTGAGATAGCACTTGGAGCTGGAGCATTTGGTTGTTGCCTGGTAAGTTCCAAGACTTCTTCATCGGTTCATCCTGTGACTGTTGAATCTTTTCTTAATGAACTTTTAGTTGTTGAATAAGGAATTTTCCATCATATGCATTGAATCAAGTATCTGTAGTTTATAGCAATGAGTGGCTTTGGTGAATACATGCTAGTCCTTATGGCTTGCTCTTCACACATGAATAAACAACTGGGCAAACATTAAAATCACACGTGTTATGTGCAAATACCCAATACTTATGGAAAAACTATTGATAGCTGGAGGACTTACGCAGTTACTCCGGGCTTTTGATCCTATTAAAAGAATGATGACCGCACAAATGCCGGTGATATTACTATTCTGTTTTTTTTTTTTTTTTTTTTTGACAAAGGTAACAAGTTTTGTATATAAATCTTCAGCACTAAGGCTGGAATCCCAAAAATTTACATCACATAGTTACATACAACTGAGTAGGCTCAGCAACCCAAACAAAAAAGAGAAAACTATCTCAGATCCTATTTCATCTTACAAGGATCCTAGAATGTCTACAATTGCTACAGGATCATCTATATACTCAGAACTACACCAGTAGCAAAAAGTGTTAATACAATTCATTTTAATATTATGTAAAGGACTGCTAATACTTTCAGAACATCTTGAATTTCTCTCTTTCCAAATGGTCCACCATATCACTGCTGGGACATGATGCACCTTTCATGGCGTTATAGCTTGTGAGATCATCTTTATAGTGATTGGTCACTTTTTGGAAGTTGTCAATGAACCAAAAACAAAGTGGCTGCCGTCTTTTAAACTTGGAATTTAAGCTTTCAAATAGAAGATGATATATGTTGGAAGTTGTTCGAAATAACATGTATCAGTTATCAAAACTTCCATTAGCTAAGGTACCATACATATTCTACATCTGAATATCTTGGGCTGTCCGATTTCTTTGAGAGGAGGTGAATGAACTCTTGAACAGTGTATAGTGTGTTCCCTTCAAATTTGCAAGCTTATATGAGTGGGTTTATGTCTCTTTTACTTCTTGGTTTCACTTCAGAACAACTCTCAGGAGTCTACTCTTCAATTGTGACTGAAGTTGGATACTGGTTAAATAACAAGCCGGAGATCTTTTCTTTTCTGGTCTGTGTTTTTACCTTATACAAGTTCAATCCTGCTCTTTTCCAGATCTTACTCTTGGCTGAAATGAACAAGTTGTCAAATTCATGATAGTTAAAGATTAGGCTGGTACCTCTTGTATGAGTGATCATTCACATATCAATATTTGACTCTTTAGGTTAATGATCCATATCTTCCAATACCTTTTATTCCTCTAGAGATTCTCCTCATCTTACTAGAGTGACACCCTTAGATTAAGGATGAGAAAGCTCACCGGGAAGAATTTATTTGGTTTATGGTTTCATGGGGTTTGGAATGGAGTAGCATATATGACCAAACTCCCCTCTTCATTCCCCTTATACTATCCTAGTTCCTGAGATGGACACTGGACCACAGCCTAATAAAAGGACTTATCCCTCTGGGATCTCTATCTTCTAACATCTTTTCAAAAAGAAAAAATAAATAAATTCCAGTGCATGAAATCGATCCCTTTTTAAAAATCAAGCTTATAGATGTCTACACGGAGGACAGACCCTCTCATTCGCATTTTTGGTCATGTAGCTGGCTCTGACTAAATTAGCTCTCTGCAACATTTGTAGTTTCACAGAAACAAGAACACCAACATACCCAGTGTAATCCCGCAAGTGAGTTGCAATATCACAAAAATAGCATATAATCTGTTAGCTGATGTGAGATTGCTGCTTAATCTTTTACTTTATTGCAGTAGTCAGATTTATAATACCCAAGAGATGTGGTTTGTTAGTGCCAACCCATTCAAAGGTTTGATGTAGTAGATCTGATATTTCTTTTTTTTTTTAAAAAAAAAGATATTTCTTGGAATATCTCTTCCATCAGTTTAACCTGTCAATAAAGTTCCTGAATCGTGTTAACTTCTTGCTGGAGACCTCAATTATTCCATGGTAATATTCTACTGTACCATTGTCAGGGAATGATGGTACAGTAGAATATTCTTTTTTTTTTTACTAATTTCCAAAAAAAAAATATTCTACTGTACCATCATTCCCTGACAATGGCCTTAGACTGCCTGGATGATCACTGCCTCTCTCTTTGTTTAAAGTGTACCAACAGACATGTTCACATGTACATTTTCCTGAGTGATATGTTATGTACCATTACTGTGCAGAGGTTTAGCAGATTGAGAATGTGCTAATCATTGAGGGCATAAAAAGTGCATATCTGTGCGAAGCTAGGACACATGCTCTGTTGCTTGCTGAGATTTGCCTGAGAAAGGAATATTTTTTATACACTTTGTGTGGTCTGTTGGCTCACTAGAGATTTTGTGCTTCACTCAGAGGACATGGCAGGGGTTTGAGTGAGTTTGTTAGAAGAAATAAGACAAGGTCTGTCGTAATCATGTGAGGTTGCTATTTTATGGTTTATAGTTATCATACTTAATAACATTCACATAATATTATTTGGGGGTCAATATCAGCAGTTCATCCAATGATAAACAACATCCGAACTAGAGAGCTACAACATACTCAAACCCGAACAAACAAAATGTTTTTTTTCTATAAGGTTTGTAGTTGAGTAGATTGCATTCTAGATTGCTTTTATTTACCTCTGGAAACTCCTGTGTGGTGTTATAGATTGCATTCCAGATTGCTTTCACTTACCTCTGGAAACTCCTGTTTGGTGTTTATCCCGCTCATGTCAATTCATTTGTCTATAAATGGGAAAATTTAATTTTAATGTTTCAATTTTCCTGATGGTGTCTTGATTACTGAAAGCTCTTGGCCGCACAAGCTATGCGAATTTAACAATTCAAAGGTGTGCTCGGGGTTGAAGTCCATGTTCATCTGATACATTCATGGGTATGGGTAGCACATATCTCTTATATGTAGGCTGTTTACATTTCCAATTTTATAGGATGCCCCAACAACTATATAGGCTGTTTATCTGGAAATACTCTCTGTACCACTTTTTTTACTACTTCTTTGGAAGTATGAAGATAAATAATTAATGTACCCTCAGTGTTTGTGGATGACAAAAAAGCTCTCTAGCTGTACCTTAGAGATATAGTTCCTACTATTTCCATCCAGAAAATGTAACATGCTTTGCCTTGCTGATGAATTCTAAGTGGGGTCCTCTAGTTTTATTTACTAAATGTTTATAGTCAGTAATTGTCAGCAACCAGATGTTATTGTTTTGTGCAATATTTACTCTAGACTAAATTTATAATCTATTCATATTGCTCAGAGAATTTGAGAATGACAAGATGATTCAATCTTTCCTGTAGGCAGTTCATGCAGATTCTTTGCCTGAGTTACGAAGTGAGCTTGGGAACCAGTTGGCAGTGAAAAGCTGTAATATGAAGTTGAGGTTTGTATTTCCCTGCTTCTTGAGTGTTTCAATTTCCATGATGCATTACTTCTCTATTCTTTTCCTCCTTTCCTATTATCTCCATGTCTCTTGTTATGCATTTCTGATAAATAAGTTTGGACAAAGGTTAATAATTGTTTACCGTTGGAGCAAGCACTTTTGCTTTCACGAACATACTTTTCTCGAAGAAATTGAATTATGTAAGGGGTCGTTTGGTAGAGTGTAATGAGAAAATAATGCATGCATTAACTCTTTGTACTAGTAACACTTTGTTTGATACATTTTTCCGTGCTATGTATAACTAATGCATTACGGAGTGTATTACTAATACCATAGATTTCTAGGTATTAGTAATGCAATGGTTTTAATGCATGCATTAGCATGATTAAAGACCCAATTGCCCCTGAAAACATTTTTTACATCTTTTCCACCATAAATGTGGAGGTTACTTTTGTAAATAAATTTTTTAATGCAATGCATGCTATTTTTAATGCATCAAACCAAACAATGCATGAAAATATTCTATGTATAATTAATGCAAGCATAACTCATACGTGCATTACTAATACAAGCATTATCAATACACTTTGTTTAGCATTATTCTTGTACACTCTACCAAACGACCCCTAAATGTACTATTCAATCTATTGAAGTATATAATATGCCTCATTTAAAAAATTAAGTTGTTGGAAAGGTGATACTTTCATTAATTAATTTGTGTTTTAACATGCCTCCGAATGTGAAGCTTGATTCTTTTCCCTTGAGTCTAGTACGTGAAAATACTTTGATAGGTGGTGGCGGTGAGACTTGAATTGAGGACCTTTACGTGCTCTGTTACCCTGTCTTATTATATGATTATCTTATGTAAAAGCTTAATCTACTGAAGAGAATACATTTTTACTGATGTCTTAACACTATGTAATTGTCTGAGGCTATCCAAAGGCACAGTCTCAAACTAGTGTTGCTAATGGCGCTTATTTCATCTATAGGCTGTTGGATGGATTAGTAGTTTGTGCCAGAAAACTATAAGGATTTATCTTGAAACTGTATTCAAGGACAACTTCAAATATACTGATAATCTGAACTAAGATTTACTACTTGCATTCATCTGTTTGTTTTTGCAATTTCATTTGTTACGTGGCCCCTTGGTGGGATGTTGTGTGAATATAGTAAGGGTATGTATTTTGTATGCGTGGCAAATATCTGTGAGGCTCTACAAGTTTCAGCAAGTCTTGTGCATTTTTGAAAGATCTACATGAGCTGACATGTGTATTAGGCAAATGTAAGAAAGCTGAGAGAGAAGCTATTTAGAGTGTTCTGACAAGTGAAAGACAATGAGCTGTTAAAAGATATTGGAGAGTTCTGTGCAAATATAGAATTGGATATTCAAAAGAATGTAGGCTGGATAGAATGTTATAGGGTTAATGAGAAAATTCAAAAAGTGAGTTGATGCTGTTGACAAAGCAATTGTCTTTTGCTGAGATTCTAGAATGCTGTAACTACGAGAGATGGTCAGAAGTCTCGCTTTTGGCTCTGGCTCTCTCTATATATCATGTTGTACCAAGGGGCTGGCCTAGTGGAATGAAGCGGGAGAGACCAGGGTTCAAACCCAAGCATAAACGAAGAAAACTAACACTAGGTGATTTCTTCCCATCTACTTAAGCGTTAGTGGATGGGGTTGTCCACCAGCAGCCTCTGTGTTGGTTTCTTGGTGGAATAGTCAAGGTGTGCTGATGCTTGTCTAGAAACCACCTTTATCAGAAAAAAGGGATACGATCAACAACAATACCGAGTTTTGTAAGAATCTCAGCTTAGTGTGCAGGAGCTTAGCAGAAAGGGAAATTACAAGAATTGTAACAGAATGATGTTTGGAATTCCCCTTGTTCAACATTATTACTGTTAAAAGATTCTTCATTACACCTAAGGGCTAAGAATTCCGATGCAATAGGAAACATGTTTTTAGTGTAATGACATCCAAGACTTGATTACTAACTATATCACTAATAAAAACAGGTTTTTCCACTGCAAATCCGTGGAAAATTTGTGTTTTAGAACATGATTTTCCCACTCCCTTCCCACCGAACTCAATGGGAAAATGCAAGGTGGGAAACAGATTCTCACTGAAATGTGGGAGACTTCCTAATATTTTCATGTAAACAATCACTATATTTTTCATTTCACATTCAGTCAAACTATCTATGGAAATAGCCACTGAACATTTTTCAGTCGGAAAATAATGATTTTTCAGTAGTGTATATGGTATAGGTGAGTGAACATCAATGTCACTCAGTCCTAAGGCCCCCCAAAGGTCTATATGCATGCAAGCTGACCCGGAGACTACAATTTGTAGTCGTAGTTTCTCCTTGCAATATATCTTTGAATTTGATGAAAGTAGAATATAACTTAATATAGAAGTTCTGACAACCAGGTCTTTCATGAAGCTTCAAGATATAGCTAGTAAAATATCAGTTGTATCTTATTTTATCACTTGCTGAATGCTTGTAGAAATAGTTCTTCATTGTTCTCGTCGGATGTGTGTCAGGGGCATTGGAGCTGTTGTTTATAAGGTACCTGAACTTGGAAAAAATGAAATGTTAAAGGTTAGCCTGAGGAGCATTGGCAATGAAGATACGACATCTATCTCCCAGGTTCTTGCTTTGTTTACTTTTCATGTTTTTCTACGAGTAATTAAATATAGTTTGCAGTCATATAATATATATCTTGGGAATTTTCAGGCATTTGGTGGCGGTGGGCATCAAAATGCCAGTTCATTTATGTTAAAATGTGCTGAATTTCAGAATTGGAAGGTTTCAAATAGAACCTCGGTATAGGTGAGGAAATATTGCCTGAAGATCTAACTGAAGTTCCCTTTGTCTTTGACCGATAACTAGGTCTTAGGTAAAGTCCACCATCAAAACTGAATAATCCAGAGCTTCTGTGGTACCAAATGATCCTACTAGCTATCTGTTTTACCTCTTTTATCCTATGATGATGGAAGTAGCTCCATAATCCCTCGACTCATAGCATAGTTAGGGGTCGTTTGGTTCGGTATTAAAGTATCTTGGGATTATAATTCTTGGACTAAGTTATGTCACTTGGGAGGTGGGATATCTCAAAGGATTAAAATTTTACTTTGGTTAAAGATATAAATTTATCTTCCTTCCATCAAAGCATTTAATCTTAAACTTAATCCTGGATATCCCACCTGAAGATCAGTATGATTGCAGTTGCTCATGCTAGACTTCAGACCTCCTTATAGTATCAAACTTTATAGTCAAAGGTAGTCTATGTAGCATTGTTTTCCTCTCCTCTTTTTTTTTTTTTTTTTTTTTTTGTAAGAAACTCTTATATCTGCTTGCTTATGCAAGGCAGGTATATGTAGTGGTGCTGGTGGTTTTCATTATGACCCCAAGGAGACAATTTGTTAGTGATAAAATTTAGAAAAACTAAGAATCATTAGTATCTTCTCAATAAAATTAGTGGCTTAAAGTTATATTTTAATAGAAGTTTTGGATTTATGCAATAAAATTCATACTATATATGTTTTTCACTACTGAATTTTTTATTTTTTAATACTTTTTGGTCTATATCAATGGTGCTAGTGTCATTTTGCATGCTATTTTTATAGTTGCAAAAACAATAACATATTCAGTGAAATCTCACAAGTGGGGTTTGGGAAGGTAAATATATGCAGACCTTACAACTACCTCATAGAGGTGGTTTCCGGAAACCCTCATCTCAAAAATCAAGCCTCATAAGCAGCAAATACTAGACATGGAAAAAAAGGGAAAGGAAAAGAAAAAAAAGAAAACTGCTAATAACGAAAAGTAAATGATAGTATGTACGATAAATTTAAAAATAACTAATATAAGATGGATAATGACAACACAGGATATAAAGACACGAATAGTCCTACTAACCTACTATAACATAAGGTCTAACATCAACCTATTTTTACTAGCCTGCTATCCTAATACGTAACCTTCACTTCTTTCTATATGATCAACAATCAAGCGGTAATAATTTGGGAAGAATCCATTGCCTAGTAATCTAAACATTTTACCCCTAGTGGATGTCAAAAGTATTCTTGTTCCCATTACTATCACATTGATATTGTAGTGTGATATTTCATATCATATTTGACGTTATAGTCTGATATTTCGTACCACATTGATGTTATAGTTCATGAACTATGTTCAATAATTGTCACGTTCAAGTCAGAAGTGTAGGGTTCAAAAATCTTCGTTGAGAATGAAATGATACATTTGATATTTTCCTATTTAGCCTTTACTCTAAGACTAGGCCCCTACCAACAACTCACCAACGTTGGTTAAGGTTTAGTACTACCCCTAGAAAATAATGGCCATACAGTAATTGCTGATTGTGATTTTATCGGACAAGTATTTTTTAATAAATAATTGTTGATTTTAGCGATCTTTTTCTTTATATGATTTATAACACTATTACGATTAATCTGTATTTGTATTAAAAGTGAATAATGCATACAATGAGTGTTTAAAACGATATTGTACTTGTTTGGTAAAAAATTGATACAATGTGTATTAAAGTGTGTGATAAATATATCATTTAGCAATAAAACTTGTGACACATATGTTTTATAATAGTTTGCTGTATTAAAACGGTATTATAAGTATTCAACTGAAAAAATTTGCTATTACTATAGATGGTAAATATTTTCTTAATATTAAGTTTTCCTTTAGCATTTCGTATCCAACTTCTTGCCAACTAGTTTATAAAATTATGTATAAATATTCGCATAATATACAACGAACGTGTATATCGTGTATATAAGACATAATTATAAGAAGGAGAGGAGTAAATAAACAACCCATTTGCCTTTTATTTCACAAAGTATAACACCATGACAACCTCAAAGAAAGGTCAAAATCTGAACCCGTTAAGCCACAAGATAAACTGTTTGGGTATACAGGTATATATAATATGACCAGTCACAACAAGAACAAATAATTAAAAAAAAAAAAAACCCTAAGTACAATTAGCGAAATCATTGTTCATAATCATGTTTTGAGAAAAGAAAAAGTTACATACTTTATAATCAAATAATATGGATTATTATGGTAAGAATAATTTTATGTCATCGATGATAGATCAAGCACATAGATGTCCTCCTATGGTAGTGTTTATAAATTAGTGAAAGCAATTGGAGAGATCTCTTCACCTTGAAATGAAGAGTTGGAAGAACACCATACATCTTCTGTAATAAACTGCATCCATGAATCATCTTTTTCTTCTTCTTCAATACAACATGATGACGATGCTAATGGAACATCTGGAGATGGTGTTTGGTACTGATCATGAACATTATGATTGTTAATGCCTTGAGTTAATGGATACTCAAATGATGGTACATTACTACTAGGTTGCCCTAGTTCTTCTACTTCTGAACAAACACCATTTTTCTTGAACACACGACACAATGCATATGAATCCTGTTTACACAACAAAACAAACAAGAATATAATAAAGGATCGTTCATGTAGGAACAAGGATCGATATTTCAAGATTATAATTCAGGGATAACAGGATTATAATCGCACATTCTATATGAAATAAATAGTAATATAGTATCAAGATTTTGGTCTAACATTTATAATCAATTTAAAGATAATACTAATAACCAAACACGAGATAAATGTATTTCAAAACCAATGGATGTATATATGACGTGTTTAAATATACACAATCACTATAATTTAATTTAACTATGGTTACTCAATGTATGTTTCATTCATATATACATTAGTGGAGTATTTTAACCATGATTAACCCCACATGATGTATATACCAAACTAATGAATGCACGAGATGTGAACATACGAAATCATTATAATATAACTTAAAGGTGGTTCTTTAATGTGTGTTTCCTTTGGTTAAATTATTTAACTATAATAAGTTGAATTGTTAATGTTGAATAACTTATTAATAATGTAAGTTAACTACCAAAAAGGGTGAGATTAGTATTATGGTGAGCTGTCATATCTAGAAATATTTGTTCTTTTCAGAGAGAAAGAGACAAAGGGGGTGGGGTGGGGGGCCTTATTTACTAAATCTTGTATCAGAGCATCAAAACAAGTACATTTGCTGACAACAAAAGTTTTGAGTAGTCAATAATTGGGGCTTTGCTGGATTTATTTAGATATGATTAAAAGAAAACTATATAGCTAAGAGATCCTATAAAGTAGAGGGACAGATACTGAAAAAGGGCAGATCATTATTCTTACTTCTCTACTTGTATGAAAAATCAAAGTATATAGTATATATAAATATATATAGTCATGGATTCTTCTTGTCCCTTCTCCCTTCTCTATACAATCTTACAATTTTAATGTACTATTTCACTTGAAAATATGCTTTAATGAAAAATAATCACAGAGTTAGACGCGAAAGGAGTTCATATATGACAACGGCAATAGTAACAGCAACATACTCAGTGGAATTGTGGAGTTTGAGAAGGATAAAATGTGTGCAAACCTTATTACTATCTCATAAAGATAGATAGGCTATTTTTGAAAAAATCCTGATCTCAAATGGGATCTGACTAATTTTTTAACGAAAATTCTCTCTCTACCACCAACTATATCATGTGTTTTGTTTGTTTTTTTTGGACAAAAGGGACCTCACTTGTATGGTGAAGTCATTGTTAAATGTATATGTTTGAACATTGATTGGCTTATGAAGGTAAAACAGGAATAAAGTGAAAAGCAACCGACACCTTCTCACAGAATGAAAGTGGGGGACCCTATGCTTTTAGGTTAAATCCAAGTTATGATGATTTCATTTTTTGGTGGAAGAATCTTTGATTAGTGGTTTTTTAAATCAATGATCATGAAAGAAGGAGAGAAAAATCAACAAAAAGAGAAAGTAGAATAATAGTACTGATGATTATTGGAGGCTTATAACAGATTCAATCATATAGAAGGATTTTACTTTTGTCTTACTATCCAAAGACAAAGTGAAACTACACAACTTTTTCCACTCAAAGAGACCTAGCAAGTAACGAATATATCTTATTTAAAATTATTATCATAAAAGGTATCTTATCATGTACTATAATATTACACAAAATATCACTCAATGTTGGTCCTAATAACAAGTAGATCGAAAATCATGATCAAGTCTTAGGTTCAATTCTCAAAAAAACATTACTAGATGATCAAGAAAATCTAATAGCTCGTATGTTAGTACTAAGTATGACATACCTAGTGAAATTTGACAAGTAGGCTATAGAGAGGATAAAATGTACTTAGACCTTACCATTACCTCATAGTAATAAAGAAGCTGTGATAAAAGAGTTGTTTTCGGAAGATTCTCGTTTAAAAAATATCAAGCCTATAACAATTACTAAGTAAGCAAAATTAATTGAAATATACGTAAACTAATTCGGATTATCGAAAAAGTATATACTATTCCATATATCACGCAAAACAGTAAAAAGAAAAAGTGCGTGCTAGTAAGAGACAAAGTCTATAGCTTTTCCATGCATGCCATGCAGTCCACGTTCCTCTCTTTATTTACTATCAATTTTCAAATTGTACGTAAATATCATCTTATGATCCGATACAAAATGTTTTTTTCTTCCCCCCTTTTTTTTCAATCTTTTGATATGTTTCACTTTCTTTTTTCTCGTTTTTTTTTTTTGCCCTTGAGATAAAAAGCCAAATAATATGGGAGGGCACATGGTAAAGAGGATTAATCTTGTTGCTTTTTATCACATCCTTTAACTGTAAAAAGAGATTTGAAGCGAAACATGTCGAGAACTAATGCTTTTTTTATCTCAGAAAAATTACGGCTTATAAAAAACATGTTTTTAAAGTCAAATGCTGACACTTGTGGCTAAGTGATTTAAAAATAAAATACTTAAAACTCTTTTTCCAAGAGATTAAAAGTTTTGAAAATCGTAATTAACGCCTGGAAAAAGGAAAGAGAGAAAAAATATAAAAGCAAAATGAAAACAAAAGTAAGTTGTAATGATTTGAATTAAATTCCCTAATGACATCAAAATACTTAATTACTTCTTAATTTCAAATACAAGAAATTTTGTGTATATAAACTACTTACGATAAAATATTTTTACACCGAATCAATCAATTAACAATTAAAGTTAAACAAAAATGAACATAAATAGAGTATCACTTGAATACATATATATAGTGTATTGATAAATGACTCTACTCCACTGATTTGATGTAAATATTAAAGCAGGTAAATCTTCAAAAAATAGAAAAAAAATAAAGCAAATCAATGGTGCAGGAAAAGTCGATAGTGATTATGATCATCTAGCCAATCAAGTTAATGTCCAAATTAGTAGATTCTATTTTATATTTTTTTATATTGATTTGATGTAAACACAGAGTGTTATGTGCGAGTAAATTTATATATACATAAAATTTAGAATGACGATACTGACTACCTGAATGGTGGAGATTTCATCGGATTCTTTATCATCAAGTCGATATTCATGCATTACCCAATCAGTCCTAATCCCCTGCGGCGCTCTTCCCCTGTAATAAACCAGCGTCTTCTTCATCCCGATTGCCCGATTCTGTGACGTCACTCTCCGATCTTTCCCAGTAGACTTCCAGTACCCAGCTCGAGTCGCGCGGTTCGTTCTGAACCCATTCGGATATTTCCTATCTCTTGGACCGAAGAAATACCATTCTGGATCTCTACTCGGCAAAAACGATTTCTCTGATTCATCAAATACAACAATTTGATCATATATATTGAAAATTAAACTGAAGATCATAAATAAATTTAGAATTTAAATTGAACCTGCTAATTCCCAAGGCTCACATTTGTAGAGATCAACTTCAGGAATAATATCAAGTTCAATTTCCTGGCCGTGGATTTTTCTTTTCAGATAATAATTGACGAGTTCTTCATCAGTAGGATGAAATCTAAAACCAGGAGGCAGTCCGACGGGCGCCATACGATCGATTGATTATAGCGTTAGGCTCCCGGAGACTGCTGCGTATAGAATTAGAAGGGCCATGAACAATATTGTTTAGGTGTATATATATAAAAGGGATTCAAAGTAGCTTGTCTTTGAGTCATTTATCACTTTATTCTCTTTTCCAGATTCTCATAAAACGTTTCTCTCAAGCACTATGGACTGTCTTCTTCCATATTCTCTTTTGGCTTATTACTTCTACAAATTGTAACCTCTCTTTTTTTTTTCACAATAATATATACACATTGTCCACATATATTATTGTGCAACAATCGGGCGAAGTCAGAATTTTCTATAATAATAATATCAAGTGTTAATAATTGAATTTTAAACTTAATATTTAGACATATTTAATAACTTTATGATACAATAGTTATTTGGCCAAAATTTACACTAAATCCAATTAAATTTGTACTCAGACTTCTAACATTGCCCCTGATTTTGCGAGAAAGGCAAGACATCACCTTGTCTTGTGAAAAAAGTTAGCTACTGCGTGCCTCATGCGAGGAGAAACATGAAAGAACGTTAATCATATTTCCTGATCACTCTTTTTTTTTTTCCTTTTTATTTACTGCTCACAAGAAACAACTCTATTCTGGGGTTTGAAACACGAGACCTTTAATTTAGAATACTTAATTATTTACTGTAATTTTTTATGGTTGTTGATCACTCTAATATTGTGAAAGTGCATGTCGTAAGAACCTTTATGATTGTAGGTAGATTCAAGATTTAAAAACAATGAAGGCATGCATATTAATTAAAGCATATCATGCAATAGTATTTTAACTAACAATTATTTAAAAACACATACGTAAATCATTAATGTACTAGCAAATAAATATTGAATTAAATGATCCAAGCTAATTGGTACAGCTTACTATGTGGTGTGATGATCGGGAAAATCACTTTACGCTTATGAGGCCGCGTGTTTAAAATTTGCAGTTTTTAATGCTTTTATTGTTAGCTAAAAATGAGAAAAACACCAGATAAGTTTTTGAGGAGGGTGGGGATGGTAGAACTGTCACATATATAATTAATGCTAATTTTTCGACACGTGTAATGTACGTAATAATTGATTCAAAAAGTGTATGTAATATAAAAATTTTATTGATAAAGTTTTAATAACTGGATTCTTCTGTGAGTGTTACGTATTTAATCGTATTTCTTAATTTACTTGAATCTCTGGTCCATAAAAAGTATTATTAGAAAAATATAATATTATACATATTCATTTTAATTTAATGAGGTTCAGCCATGTAAATAATCATATCACTAATATTATCTTATAGATGATATTTTTTTACATATTTTTGTTGTTGTCTAATCAATTGTTCAATATTATTATTCCTCTTAATAGTCCTACATAAAAGTAATCATGTGTCAAAATATGTTGCGGTTATTATAATTCAATATTACGTCTGGTTCAAAACGTTTCTATGACAATACTCTATTTATTATTACTAGTTTAGTTTATTAGTTCTCCGAATTGTAAACTTTTTTTTCTTCACAATAATATATATACATTGTCTATATAGGTAGCTAGTAGTGCAACAATTGAGCGAAGTCAGAATTTCAATTTTATGTGTTTTGAATTCTATAATACCAATTTCTAAGTGTTAATAATTGAATTTTAAACTTAATATTTAGACATATTTAATAACTTTATAATACAATACGTTATTTGATCAAAAATTATACTGAATCTAATCGAATTTGTACTCATACTTCTAACGTTGCCCCTGATTTTGCAAGAAAAGGCAAGCCATCACCCTTGCTTTGTCTCGTGAAAAGTTAGCTATTTGCACGCTTAATAGAAGGAGAAACATGAAAGAATGTTAATCACGTTGCCTAATCACTCTTTTTTTCGATCTTTTTGTTTACTGCTCACGAGAAACAACTCTATTATGGGTTTTGAAACATGAGACCTTTAATTTAGAATACTTAACCGTTTATTACAATTTTTTATGGTTGTTGATCACTCTAATATTGTGAAAGTACATGTCGTGAGAACCTCTATGATTGTAGGTAGATTCAAGATTTGAAAACGATGAAGATATACATATTAATTAAAGCATGTCACGTAATAGCATTTTATCTAAATTTTAAATTTATGTGTTTTGAATTCTATAATGACGATCTCAAGTGTTAAAAATTAAATTTAAAACTTAATATATAGACATATATATTTAATAACTTTATAATACTTTATTTGATCAAAATTTACGCTGAATCCGATCGAATTTGTACTCAGACTTCTAATTTTGTCCCTAATTTTTGCAAGAGAGGCAAGCCATCACCCTTGCTTTGTCTCGTGAAAAGTTAGCTACTATGTGCCTAACACCAAGAGAAACATGAAAGAACGTTAATCACGTTACCTGATCTCTTTTTTTTTTCTTTTTTGTTTACCGCTCACAAAAAACTACTCCATTTTGGGGTATGGAACATGAGACCTTTAATTTAGAATACGTAACTATTTATTACTATTTTTGATAGTTGTCGATCACTCATATATATTATGAAAGTACAACTCGTAGGAACCTTTATGATTATAGATAGATTCAACATTTGAAAACAACAAAGGCATGCATATTAATTAAAGCATATTATGTAATAGTGTTTCATCTGAATTCAACTTCATGTATTTTGAATTCTATAATAATGATCTCAAGTGTTAATAATTGAATTTTAAACTTAATATTTAGAAATATTTAATAACTTTTTTAATATAAATACGTTATTTGACCAAAAATTATGCTGAATTCAATTGAATTTGTACTCAGACTTCTAACTTTGCCCCTGATTTTGTTAGAGAGGAAAGCCATCACCCTTGCTTTGTCTCATGAAAAGTTAGCTATTGCGTGCCTAACACCAAGAGAAACATGAAAGAACGTTAATCACATTGCCCGATTTCTCTTTTCTTTTCTTTTCTTTTCTTTTTGTTTATTGCTCACGAAAAATATCTCTATTTTGGTAAAGCTTACTATGTGGTGTGATGATCGGGGAAACCACTTTATCACTTACGAGGTCGCCTGTTTGAAACTCGCAGTTTTTAATGTTTTTATGGTTAACTAAAAATGAGAAAAACACCAGATAAGGTTTTGAGGAGGGTGGGGGTGGTAGAAACATCACATATATAATACTAGTTTTTTGACACGTGCGATGCATGTGATAATCGATTTAAAAAGTACATGTAATATAAAAACTTTATTGACATGGTTTCAATAATTGGATTCTTCTATGAGTGGTCAATGTGGGTAATTGTATTTTTTAATTTACTCGAATCTATGAAGATGGTCCATGAAAAGTATTATTAGAAAAATATAATATTGTACATATTTATTTTAATTTGATGAGGTTCAACCATGTAAGTAATCTTATTTATGTCACTAATATTATCTTATAGATGATATTTTTGGCATATTTTTGTTGTTGTCTAACCGATTTTTCTGCCATAATAAAGACGTATTGTCATTATTGTTGTTCCTCTTAAATAGTGTCACATAAAATTGATCATGTATCAAAATGTGTTGTGGTAATTATACTTCAATATTAAGTAGATTTGTTTGACCTTATCCTTCATTTATCATCTGTGTTTTGGCAAGTAATTAATTAAGTCACCCATAATATTACTTGAGCTCACTTTTTGAATTTTTTCTATCCTTGGTATTTGCAAAGTTTCCATCTTTAAGACTTCACATAAGTAAAAATATTATGAAAAATGGGTTCAGAGTAATAGTATATAAAGATAGATATAAACATTTGGATGGTATATCTGTTATAGTTATTCTTAATGTATGAATAATTTGCATTAGAATCTCTTCATTATTCATGGATTAGAGTCTCTTCAATTCTATATAAGCATTTTCACAAGAAATAGTAACAGTAATTGATGCTTATTAGATTTTATATATCTTATCATTAGTAATGTCTTTAAATGCAATATTACTCACTAATTACATAAGTTAATCAAAAATTAACCTAATTATTCCACTGTTATTTTTATGTAAAATCAAAATCAACCACTATATATGTATTAGAATCCGTAGATGTAATAAATGTGAATCATCTTTGGATATCTATTATTTTTCGAAATATAAAATTGATTAGCACTCTACGAACAAAAATAATTGACATCCAAAAATTTTCTTATTTAAGAAGAGTAAAAGAAATTTAGAATACTTTCAATACATAGAGTATCATATAAAGACATACAAATACTGATGCTATACCCCCGTAGAGTATGTAGTTATCCATTTCATCATAGTTTAGTTGTGTACTCAAAAAATTTCGTCATAATTTATATATGTATTTATAAATCTTATCCTTATAATAATATATTTTAATAGAATAAATTTTTCTGTGCTCGATATTTATATAAAGGAAGTCATGTGTCTTGCATACACATTTTCTATCATTTAATTAGGATTAAGTGTATGTATTTTTATTGTTAAAATTACTAGTAAGATTAAATTATTGATTTGCAGTGAATATCTGGTGAATTGATGTAAGTACGTAGCAATTTCATAGGATATAATTATATGATGATATTAACATGATGTCAAGATGACAATAGTATTGGTATTATTGTTGGGAAAAATGCGACATGACCTGTGAAGCTAATAGGTAGGGGTCGGCAAAATCAAATCAAAGACTATACTAAACTGCAACTTAAGTCAAGTCGACAAAAAATAAAATTCAATTAATTAATGATTTGGTTTGACTTAATTTGGTACCAAAATTTTTTTTGACTATATTTGAGTTGGTTTGATTTTTAACTTTAAAAAGTTAAATTGAGACTAATCCAACCCAATATTATATATAATCTAATGTTGCCCCTGATTTTCCGAGAAAGACAAGCCATCACCCTTGCTTTGTCTCGTGAAAAGTTAGCTATTTGCGTGCTTAACACAAGGAGAAACGTGAAAAAATGTTAATTACATTGCTTGATCTCTTTTTTTTTTGTTAACCGCTCACAAAAAACATCTCCATTTTGAGGTTTAGAACATGAGACCTTTAATTTAGAATACTTAGCTATTTCCTATGATTTTTTATGGTTGTTGATCACTCTAATATTGTGAAAGTACATGTTGTAAGAACCTTCATGATTGTAAGTATATTTAAGATTTGAAAACCATGAAGGCGTGCATATTAATTAAAGCATGTCATGCAATAACATTTCATCTGAATTTCAACTTTTTTTGAATTCTATAACAACGATCTCAAGTGTTAATAATTAAATTTTAAACTTAATATTTACACATATTTAATAACTTTATGATACAATACTTTATTTGACCAAAAGTTACGCTGAATCCAATCGAATTTGTACTCAAACTTCTAACTTTGCTCCTAATATTTCGAGAGAGGCAAGTCATCACCTTGCTTTGTCTCGTGAAAAGTTAGCTACTGCATGCCTCACACTAGGAGAAATATGAAAGAATGCTAATCTCGTTGCCTGGTCTCTCTTTTTCTTCTTTTTTATTTATCGCTCACGAAAAACAACTCCATTTTGGGGTTTGGAATATGACCTTTAGCATATAAACATAAATAATAAATTATTACGTGTGTAACTTATATCAATAAGCACATGGTTATAAATAATTATGTAAATATGACTATCGTAAAAATCACTTATTATGAGGTCGCGTATTTGAAAGTTGCAGTTTTTAATGCTTTTGTTGTCAACTAAAAACAAAAAAACAGCCGGAAAAAAAATTAAGATACAAAATCAGGTCATTCAAGTCTTTATTATTAGTAAACTTCAAATTCACTCCTTATAATATCTAACTTAACATATTTAATATTTAACTAGTTTAATATCGTGTTTTGCACATGTATATCTCGTCAATTAATAAAGTCTATAAATATAAATAATTAATTATTATGTGTGTAACTTATATTAATGAGCATACAATTATAAATAATTATATAATTATGACTATCGTAAAAATCACTTTACGCTTCTGAGCTCGCGTGTTGAAAGTTGCAGTTTTAATGCTTTTATTGTTAGCTAAAAACAAAAAAACCACCCGTAAAGAAAAAAAAAAGATTCAAAGCCAGGTCATTCAAGTCTTGATTATTAGTAAACTTCAATTCTACTTCTTATAATATCCAACTAAACAAATTTAACATTTAACTACTCTAGTGTACGTGTTTTACACGTGTATATCACGTCAATCAATAAAGCGTGTTAACATAAATAATAAATTATTATACGTGCAACTTATATTGATGAGCATGCAACTATAAATATTTATGTAAATATTACTATCGTGAAAACCACTTTACGAGTACATGAAGCTAGGCTAATTTGGAATTCTGTCATGCTGTCCAGACATAGATTTATTCTCTGGCTTGCTAATCAAGAGAAACTGTTGACTAAGAAGATGATGTTTCAACTTCATATGCCAATAGATGATAGCATTTGCTACTTATGTGAGGATAATAAAATTGAATCCCAGCAACACCTATTTGCTGAATGTAGTTGGATGGCCAAATTGAAGGAAGAATTGGAGATTCGGAAAGGCATTAGGATGCAACACAATGAGATGGCACAATGTCTAAGATGGATTGAAGGAAGACATTTAAAACAATTCAAGAAAGAGTTCGCAACCGCAATATTGGAAACCGAGATATACCATACATGGAAAGCAAGGAATTGGAAGCAGTTCAGAAAGGTACTTGTAGATGCAAAGATGGCTTTTACACTGATCAAGAAGGAAATCACAAGTAGGATTGATTACTTGGAACAATATAAGAAAGCTAGTATATGTATATATTTAATTGAAAAATTTTGTAATTAGTAATGTGATTGATTGAGACTATAGAGATTGAAGCATCAGATAAAATGGCTTAATCTCTAGAGTACTCTTTAAATGTAATTATTTAATTGTTATAATAATTCTTCACAGTTTAATTACAAAAAAAAACCACTTTACACTTTTGAAGACACATGTTTGAAAGTTGCAGTTTTTAATGCATTTATTGTCAGCTAAAAATGAAAAAAAAAAAAATACTCGTACAGAAAAAAATAAGATTCAAAGTTAAGTCATTCAACTCTTGGTTATTAGTAAACTTCAATTCTAGTCCTTACAATATCTAACTGAACACATTTAACATTTAACTAATCTAGTATACGTACTTTGCACGTGTGTATCACATCAATTAATAAAATATGTAAACATAAATAATAAATTATTATGTGTGTAATTTATATCAATGAACACAATTATAAATAATTATGTAAATAGTAATATCTAATATCATCAAGTATATAAAAATGTCATTTTTCTATTCCTATCGCAGGATACAAATTACTTTATTCTATTTGGCAATAACAACAGACAAAGTAATTGAATGTATTTTCAATTCTACATATATCATATTTCTCTCATTCGATATCCAGTGTCTGCATACGAGCTCCAACTAAATTTGAATCACACACTATAGGACCCAATTTGGAGTAGAGCTCGCAACAGAATTTTCTCCATACTAAGGACTTGAATGCAAGATCACATCTGATTAAGAATGGAGTAGTCTAGCAACAACACCACAATCCATGTTGATAATTCTATATTATTCTAGAATTCAAGGAAAAGAACATCTTAGTTTATCATTGAGTTTTGAATTCATGTCCACCTCTTATCCACCTTGATATGAATTATAATTAATATGTTCATATTTTCTATTTCAATATAATAATTCAACTAATAAAATATTTGTTTATCACTTATTTTTTTTATTAGAGACTTTTAGGAAGAGAACGACCATAGTAGTTTTTCAACAACTTGGGTCATATACTTGAATGCTATAATTTATATTAAATACCAATTGATGATTTTTTTGGGTAAGGGCTGTAGAGTTGTATTCTGAAAATTCTTTCAATTTTTAAATAAACACATATATTCCTTTTAAGCATGCATATGTACAAACAAAAATTGCATTCAATAAAAGTGCAAACAAACTATAAAACAACATGCATATATAATTATACATTATATATATATAATTTTTAAAATTTATTTTATATAAAAGTATTTACTTGGATATCTTCCATCAATCTCGGATGGAGCCAAAGATTGACTATTTTTTGGCCTTGGAGTATGATGGAATAAAGCAAAATGG
>JAABOM020000075.1:22177761-22187888 GCA_011800125.2 Solanum clarkiae
TATATGCAATACGCATAACCATAACAAGGACATAAGTTCAAGAGATGGTGAATGATAAATGCATCATTTGGCCAATCAAACAAGCAGGAGAAAATTGTAAAATATTTTTCTTCATATCAAACACATACACGTCCTATATTTTAAGCATTAAATTATTAAATATTTTTATAATACAACATATAATTTAAGAGGCGGGAAGGCAAATTAGAGTACTTAGAGGGCTAGAATCAAGAGGAAAGAAATGAGATAATACAAATGCCTTTAGATGTTCTAGTTCATATAATAGTCAATTTATTTTGTATATTTATATATAATAATATAATCAATATACATATTAATATATTTTAATCATATTAATAAATAAAAAATATTTATAGCGTTAGTTCTCTTTAATTGATTAGCTTTTTCTTTAATTAGGTAACTAATTAACTACGCTTTCAATAGGTGCATAGAGGAGGTCCTCATTCTACACTGTCTCCTTTTCCTTTGTTGCCTATTTTTTATGACCAAATCTATGTGGCTTTCGTGTTTTAGACGTAGCCTCCTTAATTAAACACGTATAATTTATTTCTATCATTTATTAATTTCCTACAATTAAATTGAGATTAGAGAAAGAGAAGACTTGCTTTAAGTTTATTGTGAATGTCTAGGTTTTCTTTTCGATAATTAATGTGTTTTTATTATTTCTATTTAAATCCACCATTTTATATTTTTATTTTTTTTTCTTGTGCATAAATCTCCTTTTCTTTTGTGATATATAAAAGCACAATACTATTATTATTTTTATTTTTGTGAGATACACGATTGTAGAAGTGTGCGTTTTTTTTCTCTTACTGAGTTTTCCACTTTACATTAATTTTTTGTTGTTTCTAAGTTTAGTTTGTTAAATCTCGAAGAATACATCTATATTGCTGTCATTATTCATCAATAACACACCTCAAACTTGAAAATAAATTCTGTGATTATAGGTGTGTGGTACGAAAAAAAATTATTTTCTATGAAATAAATTCTAGAAAAATAAGTGGATTTTTATTTATTTTTTGTGTTCGCTATGCAAGTAATATATATACACTAGTCTTATTGTACGCATTTTGCGCGTGATCAAAGCACGTATCTCATTTGGTAACAAGCATTATACAGAAAAATTAAATTTAATTATGAACTTATAAAAAGACAAATAATTCACTATAAAAATAATTTTAATAAATTATTTATTTATAAAGGTCCTATATACCAAAATTACTTTTCAGTAAATTGTCTATCTTTTCATAACTTAATAATTAAATTTAATTTTTCTTTGTAATGTTTGTGAGGTATACGCTTTGATCATACACAAGACTAGTATATATATAAACTAGGGAATTTATATGGGAGGTGGCGATAAGGATATAGGGGGTGGGGCTAAAAATATGATATATTGAAGGATGAAGGAAGATACAATCAATGTGAAATAAAAATGTTGTAGAACTTGTTTTTTCTATTTTATTAGGCAATTCATTTTCCTTATTTTAAGGAACTATTTTTCAAAAGAAAATATTTTTCAAAATATTTGACCAAATAAACATTAAAAAAAAAATTAAAAAACAAAAAATATTTTCTGAAAAATATCTTCCCGCGTACCAAACACACCATATGTTCCAATAATTTTCCAACACTTCTATGTGCATATATAATGCATGCACATTCTTGGTCGAGTAAGTTGTCCATAGAAGATGCAACAAAAATTTCCATGTCCACTTCTATTTTAGTACATATGTGAAGGTAGTTAAAGTGGAGTTTTCCAATACAAATATTAGTTGAATCCAAATTTCCCATATTTTACAATATTGGGGACATTCTGACATGAAATTCCTGTACTTTTATCCTGAGAAAACAAGCGTCCGGTTCAGAGAAGCCATTAGTTGGGATATCATATTCCACTAATTTCTAATAAATGTCCTATCCTGGTCATCTTTTATATTTGACAAAATTACACCCGATGGTGTGAACTAGTAGTCGATGTAATGAGTTGCGACTCATGAAGTCTTTGATTCAATTCTTGGTCGAAGCAAAAATATTTGGTGATCTTTTTAATTTGTCCAAGCCTCGATCAAAATAATTAAAGGATTACTCTCTTCGTTTCAAAATAAGTGTTATCGAAGCAAAAGATCATGTTACAATCTGTAATTTACTAAGTTATATCTCTTTAAAATGGATCACTACTAAGAAAATGGAGCACAAGGGTATGAAGGAATTATATTGAATAAATAAAAAGAAAAAGACACAATTAGTGAGTTATTTCTGAATAGTTGCATTCTTTTATAATTATAAAAGACCTCCTCAAAATAGAAGGGTAGCATAAGAAAGAAAAAAATGTCTGATTCCTTTCCCTCTTCCTTCTCCCATTCTTGAAACAATCCATTGAAGATTCTAGTGAAGAGTTCTTCTCCAAAAAGAAATAGAGTTCTGTAATAGGTACACGATTATGTAGTTCATGTTAATAAACATGTTATTGCACTATTTATACTAGTGAAATGAATTAATGATCCTGCAAACTTGGTGTTTGATGGGATTCATTAGGGTATAATTGGAAGTCTTGAATTTCTAAGGTGACACTTATATTGAGACAATTTTTTTAATTTTTTATGGCTAAGGTGACACTTATTTTAAAAAGAGAAGAGCAGATATCTTACGAAGTTAATAGAAGTATGCACTCTAACATATGAATATACATAATTTTGAAAAAATAGAAGGGTTACTTTCTGAATGCCCCACAGGTTGTAGGGACAAGTAACATTCAATTGTGTAATGGTCAAGTGCCATCTTAAACCTGAGAATAAAGCTGCCTATCGACACCCTTGGGCCTAAAAAGGGATTGTCTTGTTCACACAAGCATTTAATAGTAGATCTACCAACAAGTTTAATCACTATGATGACCTTTTCCATCCTTTTTTTATACACAATTTCACACCACAAAGACAAGAAGAACAGTTGGAAATTGAGTCACCCCGACCCCCCACATATATATGTTAGTAATAATAAACAAGTTTTTCCTAATGGGTTATTGTTTTGGCCCCCACATTTCTGGACTTTCAACTCTTGGCCAGGATGGTCTTTATTCTCCCACGTTGGACCACAATCTTGAATACAAAAATAAATAAATAAATAAATAAAAATGCAAAAAAGGAATATTCAATAAGACTCAGAAATTAAAAATTCAAACATACTTCCATTAGATTGATGGAATAAAGTTCCAAGTACAGAAGTCAATACCCGAACCATACAATTTTCTCGTCTTAACATAGTAAACAACTTCTTACCAAGATGTTTCTTTGTATGGTGCGTTCTTGACTTCTTCTTCAAAATGAAATTCTAAAAATAAAAAAAAGAACCCCACAATTCAAAAGGGAAAAATATGCTAACCAAAAAGAGATTTATGAGTTGTGAAATGTAATAAAGCTGTGACAGAATAGTGGCAGAGGTGTAATGAAAGAAGCATTGAAAATTCCCAACTACTTCTAAACAGAAGCAGAAAGGTAATTTAAATGCTCAACTGATGATTTCAAAAAATTAGGATCACGAAGTGGAGCAATTCAAGGCAGATTTAATTTGGTGAACAGTGCTGCCTATAAGGTTATTCACAGTGTTTACGGATTCTGGACTCATTTTTGCTGATGGCAAGCTGCTTACTAAAATTTGGAACACTACTGTAATAAGTGAACCCCCTGACCTGCCTCCTCCTATAGTACCTGCATTTGAGCTGCTGCTGCATGAAGCTGCCTCAGTGTCTAGTTGTCGGCCGTCTGGTGATATTGTGAACCCCGATGGTAGCAATGGGATATACGTGGGGTCCTCACCGCTCATCGCTATGTTGATGGCCGGTATATCTACTGGGCTATACACTACTAATGCCCCTGATGAGTCTATGCAGCTTTCTTGGAGGATCAGCATGTTATTCTGGCTAGTGTTGTAGGCCTACAAATATGTAACATTTTCCTCATAATCAAATTTGATTTATTTCTAACGATAAGAAAATATATTTATAGTATGGTGTATCAATTTACCCGTAGCACAGAAATGCAGTTCCCTGAATGAGAGCCATTTACGATATGAGCTACTTCTTGCACTGGATTTTGGTTCGAAAGGACATCCCACTGTGAACATAAACAAAGGAATTCCTCAAATTATGAACACCTTTCATATTAACTAAAAAGACAAGTATAGTTACATTATACCAAGTAATCCCAATTCATATTTGGTTAGGATAGTAGTAAACAGAGAACAAAAAGTCATGGGAAATTTTTCTACATTTCCTCCCTGGACACAAAGTCAAATGAATCTAGAAGCATAGTCAATTTTCACACACCTGAGGTCGAGTCCGTTCGTCTCTGAAGAAACTGAAGACATGTTGTGGAGGAATTGGCAGCCAAATTGTGGCAGCTGCACTAATGATTATGCCATTGGGCTGGCCGGGGTCAGTGCTCTTTTGGAGTGTGGCCCTGACTTCAAACTCATTCAACCCAGAAATTGTGTTCCATTGGTGTCCATTAGATGGATTTACGCTAGCACAGAAATTGCTCACCATCCTTTGTGCCAGTTTCATCATGCTTCTCTTCCCATCCGGTGATGGAATTACTGCTAACATAACATTACACATTAATCCACCAATTTAAATTCCTCAATTATATCGGGGAAAAAACAATTTTGATTTAAGTTACCTCCTCCGAGGTCATGAGAGCGGGTGCTATTAACCATGAGACAAGCATATCTTTCACAAACTCTTTGAAGAGTGCCAATCCATCTCTCTGCTCCAAATGCCAATCCACTGTGTATAAGATCTCTATATAGCCTATGAATTAAACCTTTCTCTTCCACTTCTACATGTTCCACCCAAGTAACCTATTCCACAAATAAAATTTAAAAATTAATCTCATAAAAATTGGAAAATGTAGAGCTTAATCACAATTATTATGATTATGACAACTATTTTGGACAACCTTGGAATAACCATTGGGCATATCTTGTATCAAGCATCCAGATGGAAGCCTATGAACTTTGCAAGAAGTGGAAGAATACTGATTTTCTTGAGTTATGTCATAAGAGACATCAACAACTGCCCATGAGCCTTGCTCAATCTGCTGGCAAAACCGTAGGAAATACAATTGTCGCGTTGGGACCAATGGTGAAAGCACTTGCAATTCTTCATACATCTGCATCATGTAGTTGTTTTCAGCCTAAAAATATATGTATTTTCAAGAAGAAGAAAAAATAGTTAAGTATATTTGTTTTTCTTTACCAATTGTAGTGTGCTAGTTCTGTTGCCCATTACACCAGATGATATTACTTCAAGCGTTCTCGCCTTTGAAACAATTGTAGGAAAGAATTCCTGCCATTTATTCTACCAAAACAGAAAACAGGGAAAAAGATCAGAAATGTCAAATCAACTCTTCCCATTTGCAACGAAAAAAATGTGATTGATAAGAAAACTAACCACGTCCATAAACACATCGACCAATGCTAAACCATTCATGATTACAACACCTGAGTCCCTCGAAGCCTCAATTCGAACATTGGGATTTTTCAAATGACTATTAGCCCCTGGGAATACACGATCATAATTGTCGAAATTAAGTACATCTCTGCCATCAATTGTGGATTTCATCCACAAAGGTTCATTGGTTTGCACCAATCTAATGAGTTCCTCCATTGCATTACCAGCAATATCAGCCATAAGGGACTTATCCATGTCCGATAAATTCAACGTAGCATAGGCCAAGTTGGGCATACTCGACGAACTTCCAGGAAGAAGATCAAGATCAAGATCAAGGGAATTAGGGCCATGGCCAATAAAACTAGACATGGACAAGTCTAGTGAAGATAGATGAATAGGTTGCACTGGTGGGAGTTGTGAAATTGGCCTCCCTATATACTTAGCAGCAATACTAGACACTTTATCAAGCTGCATGATATTAGCAATAAGAACTAAAATCAATAACTAGTAAAATAAAAAGATTGAATTAGGGAAGGAAATTAATTAATTAAATAAATAAACCTCTTCTTTTAATTGCATGTTTTCAATTCTCAATTTTTGTTCATCGAAATATGAATCTTCATTAACTGGAGGACCTCCACATGATGGGCAAATCACATTCTTCAAAGCTTCTCTAATTGCTATATTTTCACAACGAATTTTATCATTCTCTGCTCGAAGCGCACAATTATCTGCTCTCTCATGTTGTGCCTAAAAATACCAAACGAAAAATCTACATCAGTTGAAAAAACTCACAATTCTCCCCCAAAAATAGAGAGCAAAAATTAATCAAACCTTCATTTGAGTCCTTCTATTTTGGAACCAAAACTTAATCTGGCGAGGAGCCAAACCCAAATCTCTACTTAACTGTAACCTCGTCTTCTCATCTGGATGCGGACATTCCTTGAAAATACTAGCAACATCCAAAACTTAATCAAATTAGTTTTTGAGTTGATACAGATTCAAAATTCAAAATGCAAAAAATGCATGGCTAATACTATTGTACAGGAATTCCAATTTCTTACGCTTCAAGTCTTTGAATTTGATTAGCGGTGTGGCGATGATAACGCTTTTTCCTCCGGTGAGGATCGGAGGCGTCGTGAGGATCGGCACCACCTCCGCCGCCGCTGCTGGTGCCACCACCACCACCACCGCCGGTGCCGGCGTACTCCATTGATGAGAATTATATCTTTATTGAGCCTACTAACTAGTGAGTAGTAGTACTGAGTTTAAAGGAAAAAATTTAGCTGTTGTCATGACAAAAAGAGAGAGTAAGAAGCAAACAAGAATCTTCAATTCACTCAGACCATTACTACAACCACCAATATTAAATACTACTACTGAATAGAGAAATTACCATATAGTAAAGACAACTCACCCCCCAAAAAAATTAAACAAAATTTAATAGTAATATATCATACAAACAAGGGAGGAAGAAAATGATACAATATGCATAAGTGAAGTTATTATTAGCATAGTTCAAGCTAAATATTTATTTTTATTTGGTAACGGACACGAATTTAGAAAGATAAATCTGTGGAGAAAATGCTGCGAGAGGAAAATTTGGGGAGGTTATAATAATTAAGAGAAAATTTTGTGAAGATTATTCAATTTTAAT
This sequence comes from Solanum clarkiae, assembly GCA_011800125.2. NCBI lineage: Eukaryota > Viridiplantae > Streptophyta > Magnoliopsida > Solanales > Solanaceae > Solanum > Solanum clarkiae. The sequence goes on from JAABOM020000075.1 coordinate 22,184,889, forward strand.
TTTATATATAGATTTATCGATAAATATCATTTAAATGACTTTGACGTATTAATGGAGCGTACTAAATATTTTTCGACCGCTAGTGGTTAGTCATTACTTGCCCTAAGGGGCTATATGTACACACACTATTTACAAAGTGCTGCTTTAATTGTACGACGCTGTGCGTATTGACTATTGTAACCGACGGATTAATTGTCTCATCATTCGGAGCTAATCTTCAAGATAAATTTTTTTATTTTAAGTTAGAAAAATCGATAATTAAAATAAGAAAAAATAATGAAATTAAGTAAACATATGATATGTATTTATATTATATAACTATAGTTTGAAAAAATTACAATTTATTGCTATAGATAGGATTTCTCTCTCTCTCGCTTCTCTCCTCTATCTATGATTCTTGTCAGATATACAATTACATATGTATATCAGTTGTATATATATGTATAATTATTTTACTAGATATACATAGTCAATTTGGCAGATATACATATACAATTTTCTTCTCTCTATTCTTAGCCCTCTCTCGATCGCCTATCTCCTCCCTCTCTCAATCTCAGTCGCCTCTCTCCTCCTTCTCCCAATCTCACTTGTCAAATATACAAATACATATGTATATTAGTTACACATATACAATTATTTGACAAATATACTTATACAATTCGTCTCTCTCCTCCCTCTCTCGATCTCGCTCGCCTCTCTCCTCCCTCTCTCGATCTCGCTCGCCTCTCTCCTCCTCTCTAATTCACATAGCCAAAGTTATGTTGTATAATTATATAAAATATAATTACTTAATCATATTAAGTTTTAAACCTAAGCTATTTATAAAAAAATACCCTTAAAATAATCATAATTGACTTTATCAAAGAGAAAATTAATGTCCTTTTCATCTTACTCACCAAATAATTGTAATTGACCTTAATTACCAAAGAACAAAAATCAATGTCCTTTTTATCTCACATTCTCACTCAACATGAGATAATTATTTTTGCGCTCGGACTAATTCCAATCACATTACATAAAAATTATTAAATAAATTAATTCATTTACGGACTCTGAGTCTATAAATGGAAATATTTCGTATTGATCAATAATAACATATTCAGTAAAATTTCACAAGTAGAATATAGAAGGATAAAATATATGCAGACCCTACCATTATCTGACAGAGATAGAAAGACGTACAGTCAAAATTACGAAGGATCAATATGTCCAAGTATTGCTTTAGCAGTTAGCATCAGATTTGCAGTGACGGTGCATGACGGTAGTATGGGGTGGCAACCGCCTTGCTTTGACCATCTCTTTCTTCCCTTTTCTTAAGGGAAATTCTGCGTTTCAAAATTGAACAAAAATTCATTTTAAACTTGATTTTAACAAACTCAAAAGTAACATTTGGTAGAGATAGTGTTAAAATACTTCTCATAAGTTTTTTGTAATAATAAAATAATATGAAATTTGATCAATATTTTAATATTTAAACATTTTTATCATAGTTGTACGCTAGAAAAGATATCATTATCATCTACGTAGATAATCTTCTAAGCAAATACACATTGAATGCATTAAGCAAATAAGGGATTAGGATGGCCAGAGTTGATTTGATTCCAGTGATATTAATGCCGGAGATATCTCTAACAAGTTCATCTAATACAATAAGCTAATCAAACAAGTAATAAATTTGCTAAAGAAATTGTAATGTTTTGTGAAGTAGAATTTAATTCTTCTATTTCTTTTCTTACAAAACGATAATTCTATGAAAAATATTATTTCCTCCGTTCCATTTTATGTGGCATTCTTTAACTTGGTACGGTGTTTAAATAAAAAAGAGAAAACTTTTGAAATTTGTGGTCTAAAATCATTCTAAGATATTTGTGTGGCTGAGAATCAGTTCATTAAGTGTATAAAGAAAATTTTAAAGGTAAATTGTTTCCAATTTAGTAAGGTGACATTCTTTTTAGAACGAACCAAAAAGAAAATGGTGTCACGTAAAATAGTACAGAGAATGGAGTATATGGATAAGAATACCTCAAAAGTTAAATACTTTGTGGGATTATTTTTCGTGTGGTATAACGTATCTCACTGTCAACATTACTGAGAAAGAAGGATTTCTATTTATAAAAATCTTAATTTTTTTTCCCCAAAAAATAAAATACATATTTTTTAAAGGTAAATATAATTATGATAAAATTCAAATGAAATAGTAAATTCATGACAGACTCTTAACATTAAAATTAATTTGAAATGTAAAGAATACAAAGTGATTAATGACTTTTAGATGGGAGATTTGATGTGGTTAATTCTTCAATTATCCCAAAATAAAGTTTTGCTAATTGACCCTGAAATTATTTGAATGGAAAAACTTACTCTCATATAATAACTTTTTATATTCTATAATTTTACTCACGAAGTGCAAATTGATAAGCTAAACTCCAAAATGTGGAATTCTTTAAAAAAAATTATCTAATTATGCTCCTTTATTATTTATTATATTTTTTATTATTTTCGTTCATTTTCAAAAAATTTAAAAATTCCTTCTTTCCATTTGAATATATTAATTCTGATTTTTAAATTATCTTTATGTTTAATGTATCGTAGTTTAAATATTATTTGTTAATACTTAAAAATTCTAATTTTTATATTTAAAACTGAATTAATGATAACAATTTAAAATATATCATTTTGAAAAAAACATAACAAATAATTTGAGACGAAAGGAGTTATGAAATGTTTCACTATTATAAGGTAAAAGAATAAGTAATTGCTATATATCCTCCATGTATTTAAATCAGCCCCAAAAGCAACAAATTATTTTTAAAAAAAATCTATTGATATGTCTTAAGTGCAACTGTCTTGGTGGGTGCGTATGAAGAAAAGTATATTAAGAAAACCTAACCCACCAACCTCCGGCCCCCCTACCATGGTGAGGTGAGGGGGTTGGATAAAAATTAATTTTCCCTCCAATTCTAGTGATTTTAATGATACATAAAATATTTTTATGATCGG
>JAABOM020000075.1:22196672-22215676 GCA_011800125.2 Solanum clarkiae
CAGGTGGGCGGCTGCCTAGGGACTGTGCACGTTCTGTCAGGCTGACAGGTGGGCGGCTGCCTAGGTACACGCGAGTTGACTTCTGTGCTAGTGTCTTCCTCCAAGGTTGGGCGCGAAATTAGGGCGCCCGAGGCGCGAATAGACAAGTCCATGCGCCGAATTGGTGCGGAATTGGCGCGGGGCGTGTCACAATGCTCACCTGTTTATTTAATTACCATTTTTATTTACAAACAATTAATACAGTAATAGAGATGCAGCTGTCTGAGTAGTCGTAGTTCTTTAATTTGTTCAGAAAATTCTCTTATGGTTTTATTGGTAGTCAAATGAACTGTCAGGCCAAAAAAGTAAAGGTATTGATGACAAAAAATTAAAAATTACTCCCTCTATTCAAATTTAGTTATCAGGGTAACGATCGACACATGCTTAAAGAAAAAATTAAAAGTAACTAAGGGTAGAATTGAAAAAAGATGATTAATTGTTTTTTAATTCTTTAAATTGACAATTAATTTAGAATAATTATTTTTAATAACCTTGACAACGAAGTTGGAACGGAGGAAGTACTCGTACTTTGTCACCTTCTAGCTTCCTGTTAGCACTTCTTTTCAGGGTTTGAGGAAAAGATTGAAATTTGTTCATGTACTATTCAAAATTGCTCCATTTTATCAGACTTTAAAGCATTTTCCAGAATAAGGTCTACAAAAACTAAAAGAAAGTGATTCAGTCCTTTTATGATAAATCTTTCATTCAGTAAACTCACTCGAGGATTAAAGTTACATAGAGTTAAAAAGAAATCAACTGTAAAGATCACTTCGACTATGTGGTGTATAAAGCAGTGTCTTGCATTATATCATCCATCTTGCCACATAAATATTGGCTATTTAAGATAATAGACTAATTCCCTTTCTTCCATTTCAAACATTATAAACTACTCTCTTGGGATATATGAGTTATTCAATACAAAATTTCAGTCTTTGTTTTGAGTAGCAACTAAGTACTATACATATATATTACTACATACAACAAAGAATAAAAATAGATATACAGACTAAAAAGCATTTGGCAGAAGAAATAATTGACATTGATGGTAGTATATTAGTGTTGGGGGCTGGAAGAGTCGGCTCGGCTTTGACGTTTCTTCCTGTATCTCCAGGCAACTTGTATCTGCCTTGCTGCCAGCCCTCGCCAATATGGAGATTCATACCTGATATATTATGAAGAAAATATAAGAGAGTTGGGGAGAATTACAATAGTTCAGTTGGTTCGCTACATAAACTTTCACCTTGTTGGTAGGAATTCAATTCCTGACCTTGTAATCCCCACCCACGTTTCCCCTCCCACTATGTACTACCAAAAAATTCAAATACAATCATATATATATATATATATATATAAGAGAGACAGGAAAAAAGCACCAATTATAGCAAGATTAGCAGCTTCCAGCCTAGGGTATGTCAAAAAGAGATGTGGAATAAGGAAAAAGGGTCATTAAGAAAGAAGAGTTGCGGAAGCATTACGTTATAAATTGTCCAGGGGGATATAGTTTACAAGAAAACATAATCGACATACTTCTTACCAAACAAGATGATAACTAATTCCTCGAGCTGGAGAGAAAACAAGCATACTAATCTAAGCGTCTTTCTCTGATTATGCAGGTTAATATAGATGATGATTTTGTTGGTGGTCAGGAATGAAAGTAGAAAGAAGCCGGAATGGGTTTTACCTAGTGACATTACTTGAGTAAAGGCCCAATGACTTGGAACCACAACTCAACTTTGAAACACAAACATGTAAATCTGACATCACCTCCAGAGAGGCTATTACTAGTTGATCCTTTCATACTCTGCCGGCCTATTTTATGTATCTTCCATATTTACGAGTATCGTTGTGAAATATTAATGGCGCGTTATTTTATTTATCACCAAGTTTCGAGTGTTTTTAAGAAATAAACAACAAGAAAATGCATTGGAGACTCAGTATCTATAAAACTTAATTACCTTAGGGCACCTTGGACACGTGGACTCCTCAAGAATCTTGCAAAAAGATTAGTGACTTCTTCAAGATCTGCAGCTCGCAATACAAATGCTTCAACATTTGTTAGGCACCTGACTAGTCTGTTGCACAACAATCTGTGTCCTGGAATTCTGATCTTTTTCCCATCTGAAAGAACAAAAAGAAAAGTGATGATAGGATATCAATGCAATATCTGTTTCATTTTCACAACTTCATCTCTTCCAAGACAAGAAAACTTGAAGCTTATGTTTCAGATAGCCTATTCGATAATCTGGAAGACTAAAGGCGGAAAAAGTTTTAACTGCTCTTCATATGATTTTGGATCATCTTCACTAAACTTCGAACACTCAACTTCATTTAATGGGGAAGTCACCTCTGTGATTAGAATTGCTGAAAGTCACAAATATTTATCTGAAAAATCAAAACTATCAAAATAAATACTCAAAAGAACACTAATTATTGACCCTGGAAATCCACAGATTTATTGCATCCTGAATTGAACTAATCCACAATGCAAGAAGGAATCCTCAAAGTTCAGATCTAAGTTGCTCGGACTCGGGCACGGGTGTCCGATACGGGTGCAAATCTAGAGATCAGATCCTTTATGATCTAAATTTTAAGAATTGGGGATATGGATACGGGTGCGGAGATTTGACTAAAAATAATTAAAATATCTAAAAATAGAGTTATAACTTATAAAACCTAAATTATGAGTGTATGTGGAAAACTTGAGAAAATATTGATCGAAGAGGAGAATCCTAAAAGGAGATAAAAGGAAAGGGAGTGGCAATAGAAATTTATAGATACAAGGTATTCCATTTTCTTCACTTCCACCTCAGTTTTGGTTTTGCTTACAAAAATCATTGACTCTGTCCAAAATTACCTTCTCAAATTTGGTCAAAGTATCCAAAACCGATTGACCAAAGTCAGGTATGGATCCCACATCCACACCCACACCCATGTCGTGTTGACACGGGTTCGGCACCTAAAGTGAAGAGCCCGGGCGCAACTTAGATTCAAATTCAACATAGACAATTTTAATTGAGAAGGGAACATTGTAATTTAAGGAGTCCTTCCATTTGTTTTAGGGTCAACTCTTAGAAATCGATAAACAACTCGTGAAATGTTACTGGTGAAGTTGATCCTGCAGTCTCTTTTCTGTTTTTTTTCTCTATAACTTCGTACCGAGTGTTCTACCCTTTTAGTTTTATTCGATACTTTCCCTGTTAATATTAAACACTTAGAAATTTGATATCTCAAACAACGGGAATTACTTGCAGATTTGGTAATTCTCATGGAATGCTACTCTTGTTTGTTCCCGTTATTATTATTTGAAACGATCAAGTGCTTTGCTAGTCTAATTAGTCACACCAAGAGCTTGTAATTTTTTTCATTGTTTCAATAAACATTGTCATATCTAATTACCACAAATTTAGAGCTAATATTATACATGCATATATGCTAAATAAGCATGCACTCACAAGACAAACTTTAATGTGTAATTACCTCTGTTTATAGAAGAATGCTCAAGGCACCATGTGAGAAGTTCTTCCCCACAGGCATCCCCTTCAGACAAGGAGGCCACATTTCCATCTTCTCCAATACTTTCCATCTTTCCCCGAATTATGAAAGCCATCTTGTCAACCAAACCACCACGGTATAAAACTTTGCTTCCTGCTATGTATGTTTTCTGTCTCAATCTCTCACAGATGGCATCTATGATAGGTTCATCTAGAAGTGCAAATATTCGAACCTGCAAATCAATAACATAATGCAGAAGTCATGACAAAAGCATCAAAGATTATATGTTCAATATAAAGAGCCATTTCGTACCAATTGAAGTTGTTTAAGGAAGAGATCAGCATTTATTTGATCTAAATAAATGGACAAATTAGAATTTGCATGGATAAAACAACGTACATTTTAATGTACTGAAAAAAAGTAACTCCTAGCCCTTGCACCTCCACCCAATCAATGCCTTTTACCATCTCCCTATCCCAGCAACTCACACCCCAACCTGCTTTATACAGACCCCTACCAAATCCGAACCCAAGCTTCCATATGTTTGTCCCTTCTAAATTTGTTCCTAAACATTTCTAGCATCTACCTAATTGATTACTGTTATTTTGTTGCCAATTTCTATACAAACGACTATGCTTCAGTCCTAAACAAGTTGGAGTTGGCTATATCCTATATGAATCTTCACTTCTCTATTTATATCATTATCATACAACTAAAAGTGAAAAACAAGTTTTATGTATAACACCAAAAAGATATCCAGTATAGTCCCTACAATTGGGATTTGGGGAGGGTAGAAGGTACGTATACCTTATCTCTACCTTATCACGTAGAGAGATTGTTTATGAAAGACCCCGGCTCAAAGAAAGCAAAAACATAATAGTTATGAAGACATAAACAATAGCAAGATAGTAAGGAAATAGAGGGGTACGAAACAACTAATAGTAACAGAAAACTGAGAGTGAGAAACACAGAAAGACCAGACATGAAACTATTTACTACTAACCTTCTATCCAAATCCTCAACCTCCACACCCTTCTATCAAGGATCATGGCCTTTGTAAGATGAAGGTTTGTCATGTCCTTCCTGATCACCTCTCTCCAATACTTCTTCAACCTAACTCTACCTCTACCTCTATCTCTACTCATGCCTTCTAGAGTCAGTTTCTCACACCTCCTCACAAGGGCGTGTGTGCATATCCTCTTGACATGCCTCAACCGTCTCACCGTAGCCTTCAGCATCTTGTCCGCCACGGAGGGTACTTCCACCTGGCCTGAATCTCTTCATTTCTGGCCAAATCTCTCGTACTAAGCCTAGACTTCAATCTTAACATCCTCATTTCCGCAACATTTATCAATATTCTTATGTATATATAAATAAAAACTTATCCTCAACTTATAACCATCTCCCATTTAGTTCTTTTTCATCCCTTGTTCCTTATCTTTAGCTAAGTCTGCATCGATACCAAGCATTTTTAGAGCACATATCATGTCAGACTTGATGAGAAGGCAAGTCACGATTGGAAGCCAAAGTTTCCCTGATGTTACAAGTTCCAATCTTCCAATCAATGAATTTCTTCCATGCAGGGGGGGAGGGTAAATGGCTTAAATCTAAAGCAAACCAGGAAAGCCCCTTTTTTCATGTCTGTTCAATTTGGTTAAACTAAAATTCACACAAAAATGAAATGTTTCAGAAAATACACCTATATTGGCTAGATGAATGGTTCTAATGAAAATATATGTACTGCACATGAGCTCATCTGTAAAGAGCATGAGGGAAAAAAAATAGTAAATAGAAACAAAAGATCCAAATCTCAGTTGAAATTCACCTTTTTGATGAATTTAAAAAGATGTCTCCGTATATCTCTTTGAAGGTCTTCGGGAAGATTCTCTAGTAGCATTTCTTCATTGACCCCTCGTGTAGCTGCCCAGTTATATCTCTCTGCCTCTTGAACACGTCTACAGGGGAGAGGATCATGTCTTTAGGTTTTCTTGTAGTACAGTAATGAGAATGGATTTTTAAAAAAACTCATTTCAAAGACACATAATAGTTTATCATTTTGGATTAATATTGATCATGCTACTGATGCTTTAAACTACAAGAATAAAAGAAATACAATGACAGCCCCCTCTATATTTATAGAACAATTAAAAGGAAGCTTCACTGTGATCCATCTAGGAAATCACCCTCGCATACAGATCTCTCCTAAAGGTTATCTATCTCACGGTCTTTCACTTAGAAGTATAGATACAGTCGTTACTCAGTTCCCAAATAATACAGTAGTTTCATCCATACAATTTTTGCTACTCTTAATATCATTACAGAGTTAAGAAAGATAAGCCAAGACACGGAAGTGGAAAGGGAAGACAAATATTTACAAATCATTTTCAAGCTTTTCACTGAGATTGAAGAAGGTGAAGGTCAAGTTGGTTATTAAACATCAGATGGATGTCATTAATGAGAGACAGATTATAGATGCTGAGCCCTTATCGCCAATGAGTGTGCAGGTATGAGGTTAGAAAGTAAATAGCTTGGAATTCTATTAAAGTTGGATTCTGAAAATGCATATCCACATATGACCATCTGTTTGGGTTTCCTACTCAATCCCCTGGTCATATGCAAATTTGGATTTCCTACTCAATCTCACCAAGGAAATGGATCAAATGGATATTCTTTATTTTCAAAATTCAACTCCCATTAAATTCTGCAAATAAAAGAGTGTATTTAGGCAACCACCACCAAGACTCACTTGCAAAAAGACAATTAATAACCATGTAACATCTCATAAAACTAAAATTTACATCAAAAAAATCAATCAGAACTATACTTAATTTGAGCTTCCTCTGTACTTGCATCCTACATAACTAAACAGTCAGGACTTTAAGGACACATTGAACCAAATTATTAGATCTTAAGAATTATTTAATTGTGATCCTAGAAAGTGGAAAGCAGACTTGAAAAACACAGTTCCATCTCGCAGAAACTTCAGGTCAAACACTTCAAGCTTCGAAGTGGGAGATATGATGATGAATAACAGATCAGGCGACTTGCATGTGTTAAGCATATAGCTAGCGTTCCTTCTAAGCCAGGATCAAACTCTTCTTTTGAGTATGATTGGGCCCTGATGCACTCAACCCAGGGATGCAATCTATCTATACAAGTATATTAGAACAAAACCTTCGGACTGAGAAATTAGATGTAAAGAAAAAAGAGCATCAGTGGCTACCTTCTCAGTTCTACTGGCAAGCGCCTATGGCTCATCCATTGCTCAACATCACGACGTCTCAGAGACATTTCTAACCTCCTGCAGAGAAAAAAAGAATGCTAATACGACAGCTGCATAAAAAGTGGTGCACAATCAACATGAAGACATACTAACAATCAAACAATTACATCCAAGTAAGAGCATGTTTATCACTGTATACAGTAAGACAGGTGAACAATGTCCCAAAATTTCCATACAATCAAATAGTTTTGTTATCAAAAAATATTCCTCCAAGTATTTCACTTTCTAATTTCCAACACATAACTAATCTTTTTCCTGAGAAGAGGCAAAGACATCAAATTTCAACTGAGAGAGACAATTACAAGATACTTATGTACAACTCTTATGGCAGAATTATATAGTTACTCTTCCACACAATATATTTCTTCAGTTAATTGTCAGTGTTCCCCGAACAGACTAAAAATAGAATGGCAATCATGATTATCCACATGCATTAAGTATGTTCCTTTAAAAATGAGCCATCTTCGCATACACAAATACTGAACTAGTTTAGTTAGAATAGTAAGAATTTGTACCTGCGATCGAGAGACTGCAGAAAGTTTTGCATGTTCCCAATCAGGAGGGCAAAAAGCAGGAGTCCCATTCCGATAATAGCCATTGTGAACAGTACTTCCCACACAAAATAACTCGGGACTTGATTGCCAGCTAGTGTACTAATTTGCTATTTCAAAACACCAATTTAAGAAATATGGATGAGAAGTTAATTACCATACTACGTGACACAAATAACTCAACGAATGCAAAATATAAAACTCCTGGGTTAACTCATATAGGATGAAATCATGTTATAAACATGCCAAAATATGCTCAATCAAAGTTGGATTCTAAATGTTTGTGATCCTCACTTGATTACTTCAATGCTATATTTCCTACATGTAATTTTCTATTCCCTTCCTTCCGTGCCCTAGTTTCAAAACAAAGGATGAGGGTATGACAATGTCTGAACAGCTTATTATGCAATTTGGATCTAAATGAGTCCCCACAAAACAATGAAACTTTTGCCAGCCATTTACTTGACATACTGCTTGGGTTGGGGACAAAGAAGTCAACTATGGTACAACCCCCCCCCCCCCTAAAAAAAAAAAAACCCCTCAAAGAAAAGAAGAAAATAGATATTTAATGAAGAAGGATTCCCAGAAATATGCAGATCATATGCCCACAGTCATGAAAACTGGGTAAAGATACCTGGAAGCCCCAAAACAATGAGTACACATATCTTGTGAGAACACTCTGTTCAGTGGTTAGGTTAACAGCTTGTTCATAGATTCCATAGTCAAAACCATCACTAGTAAAACAACCAACTGTATTGGAATTGTTCTTCCACAGATCCCATGTAGGATCCCACCTAAACTTTCTGTAATCGTTGCCATAACCACAGTCTATGAATTCTGCACACCTCGCTATCTTTGATCCACGACAAGCATCTCGAAGACATTGATTCACCCTCTAGAGATGGAGGAAAAAAGTTAGATCAGACGATAATTTTGATAACAAGGACAAAGCAACTGATAGGAAGCGCTTCAAAATATTCAATATGTTTGTTTCACGCATACCCACATACCCCTCTATCCTCAGAAGTGTACAAAGAAGCAAAGTAATGGCTACATCATAAATAAAAACATAATGAAACAGAAGTAAGAATATAACAACATAGACTGTGAAGAACAAGTTTTCACCTGTAAACCAAAAAGATACCAGCATGAGCCCACCACATGGCTTGATAAAACAAAAGTGAGAAGATTTATGAAAAAATTTGCCCAAGCTGATTCAAATATAAAACCACTTGGAGACTGGCCAGCTATCAAAGGCAAAAACCTGCACAACCTAGGAATGTACTGGACTAATATAGCTGCCCTCAATAGATTCTTTGCGTAATTTGCCCCAGATGATGCAATAGACTTGGGTAAAATCAGCAATATGATGATCTGCACATTAAGTATATGTCATTATGTCTCAAAACCAACAAGAGACAGAGAAGACGCCAAGGGAATTAACTTTACAAACCAAAAAGCTGGTTTTCAGGTTGGGTATAATAAGACCAAAAGAAGGTTGTCCTACTACAATCAGTTAAAAATGGATGTTATTACGTTCATGGTGTGCATAAAAGCATTTAGTATGTGAGAGAACTAACTTCTCATTACTAATTCTATCAATATTGAGTCCTAGAATATCTAAATTCTGGAGTAAATGGATATGAAGGTTAGAGAAACAGACGAGAGGAACGGCACATTTACCTGAGGAAGTGGTAATACGATAAAGAAGTCAAGAGCAAAGTATCCCGAGAGATAGTTTATAGCAATCTTTTTAGGGTGGTCCACCAGGTCACCTGCGCCCACCACCCTAGATTCAGGGGCAACATAAGCTAAGCGGAACTGCAAGAAAATTGATATAAACATAAGCACATAATATAGAAATAATAGACAAGATGAACAAAAGTGAGTGTCAAACATTTGTCTCTATGCAGGAAAGTGGAGTAAAGAATGCAAGGTCAACCAGATTTGTAAATCTATCAACTATTTAGTTGGCTCATTGAATTAACTAAGCATTAAACAGGATGCCACTGAGTTGTCAATAAATATATTTAGAATAGTTTTAATCTGCAGAAGTATAAAAATGTCATTCTAGAAGTATCATTCTGGAAAATTAATATACATGGTAACCAACCAAAAAAGTCAGTTATGCTGCTGTGTCATCAGGAAAGAAGAGGACCAGATGACATCTCATGTAGTCCATGTTAAGAATATAATAATAAGTAAATAAAACTGTGATCTCTCTAACAGATTTAGCTTTTAGATGAGATGGTCACATATTTCATCATGATATCAAAGCAACCAGAGGTCCCGAGATCAACTCTCACCACCAAACATGATAATAAAAAAAAAATTGCGTGATTGGACCATGAAAAAAGATTCAGGCCCACCCGTGAAGCAGCATAGGGAGAATATAATTAAATAAATAAAAGTGTACTTTCTCTTACAGCTTAAGCTTTTAGATGAGATGGTCACAACTTTAACCGTGTACAAAGAATATTGCACAGGTAAATTGTTGTTGCTAATCAGAGAGAAAAAGGATTCTGCAGAGAGAAGTGGGAACTGTTACCTGAAGAAGGATGTGCATCAAGTAGATGATATCAGTGATGCTTCTCAAAATCACAATAGTTGTTGTCATGGGCCAATTCAGCACTATGCATTTGTTACCCTAGAATCAGAACAAGAAGAATGATCTTTTAGAGAAAATTAATTCAATTAAAAATCTTGTGTAGTATATATAGAAAACTCTGGCATTATGAAAAATATTCCTACGAACAAGAGAGAATGCAGTTCCATGTAAAATACCTAATAATAACACACATTTTAGATTCAAGATCCACAGAAAGAAAGGAATGTCATGTATGAACAAAAATTCGAAGGAGTGAAATGTCTCAAGATCAAAACATGCCTACAAAAGAATATGACTTCTGCTTTGTGGTCGCTTGGTCGGTGGGGATAAGGATAATAATCCCGAGATAAACTGTGGGATTATTTTATATCTATCTCATGTAGAAGGTCGGATAGCTAATCCCACAAAATCTTTCAACCCATGGTTATCCTAATCTATCCTTCCCATCAACCAAACGTCCCCAACAAACAGTTTAAACTCATATCGTGAAAGCATAAAACATGTGAGATGCTGAGAATAACTTCAGTTGAAGAGATAATGTCCATTAATCTCAGGCATAAGAAAGTGGCTCTATATTCTTGAACTCAGAATGGCCTATTCTCGACTGAAATAGACTTCCCATGGCATGATGTCGTGCAAATAGTGGAATCAAAGTCCTGTCTTACATAGCTAGTCAATATTGTTCACTTATTTCATTCTTACCTTTGTAATCTTCTATAATTGATTGCTCATCTGCATCCTACGGACTGAGGGTGGTATTGATATTTTGCATGAAATTATGTTCTTTATTATGCATGACACAAGTATGGAGAGATCATTTTACCCATTTGGTGTATGTCCTGTCATGTTCACTAAAATTTCAGAAGGAAAAATACTTGAATTATATTGAATCAGTTCTGATTCTGCAAAAGCTATCACCTCTTCATCAACCTATTCACTTCCTATCTGAAAGAATGAATTTGCAAATCTTAGATAGTCGTAAGCCTTAGTGGGTGAGTGACAGAATCTCTTGATTCTTTTTTCTTCTTAATAAAGCAAAAGTATTCCAAATAATGTGCACTTTGAAAATATATTGCATATACAAGGATCTTAGTAACCCTAGCTAAGTGACAGATAGTCCTAAATATTTATGTATGTCTTATCCTTCTTAACCAAATAATAGAAATGAAAGTAACTTCACTCTCATATAACTATAAAAGAATACCTTTTGGACATAAAGCAAAAAGAAGAACAAGGGATCTATAAATACTGCAAATAGGCATGAGATGACAAAAAATTTGTTCCACTTCTGGACAATCTTCGCATGAGGATTCATGACACCAGGAATATATGGATGCAAGAAAGAACAAGTTCTCTTCGCCCATCCTTTTGCATCTCCATACAGCACATTATGGAACTGTAGACAGCACAATAAGAGAAAATGAAAGGTGATAATTTAGACAGTTTAACATCCAGTGAATTATTTGGACTTCATAGGAAATGAAATAATGTATCTAAAAGCAACATCTGATGCACCTCCAACAAAGAAAATTTTAAAAAAGCTACAACAAAAAGAGAAAGAAGAAGTAAAGGATAAAACGCCTTCGAAGCATTCAACATGCACATGCCCATGAAAATCTTTACAATTTGCATCAATTGACCACAAGAACATGACTACTCTATTCCCCTCTTTTATTTCCTTTTCAGGAAATGACATGGAACGCCATCTGCACAGAGTCCCAACTAACTTTGAGGAGGCAACCGTTCCAACTCAAGACTCATCATAACTGTAGAAGCATAATGGGGAGAAGCTTTATACCACTTCTTGGACGATGGATCTTATGCTTCAGTGTACTTTTATTAATCTGTATCTACACGGACTTCACAATCCCTTGTCATTCTTATAACATCTTGAGAATCATTGCAGGATGTTTCTAGAACCATCTCTATTTTCAACATTTGCACTAGGCTAAAAGGACTACAATTAGCACAAACAGAGACAAATGAGTACAAGGTAGCGCATTTTAGAATTGAAACTGCTAGTCAGCTATACCATATAATCATACTTATCAACTGTTAGGGGTCGTTTGGTAGAACATATTAAAAGACATAATGCATGTATTAGCTTTATTTATTAGTAGTACATTGTTTGGTACACTTTTTTAACCTATGTACAACTAATGTTTGCAGGAGTTAAGTGTTGTCTTGCATTGCGAGGTTTAGCGCCGGGTATAGGACTAGTTGTGTCCTTGTAGTTCTTGCCTTATGTTGTTTATTCTATTTCGATTACCACATTATTTTGTTGTTGTTATTGTTTCACTCCTATAGACTCTACTCTGCTTTCCTTATTAGCCATTGTGCTTTCTTCACTATTTTTTTTAATTTGGAATTGATGCACTTGAGCTAAGGGTCTTCGGAAATAGCCTCTCTACCTAGCCGAGGTAAAGGTAAGGTTTGCGTACTCTGTACCCTCCCTCGACCCTACTTCGTGGGATTTCACTGGGTATTTTGTTGTTATCGTTGTTGTATAACTAATGTTTGCATTAACTAATAGTTGGTAGGGTGGTGGTGGTGGTGGTGGTGGTGGTGGTTATTGTTGTAACAATAGGGAAGGGAACAGAACGAGCGACTAATAATAAATCGCACATGGCAGTATGTAAATATGATAAAACTAACACATAATACGACAGATAATGAGAACACATGATGATGATAATAACAAGAAGAAGAAGAAGAAGAACACATGGCAGTTGTTCTTGTTCTTGTTCTTGTGTAAATGTGTTCTCATTATCTGTCGTATTATGTGTTAGTTTTATCATTATTAGTCGCTCGTTCTGTTCCCTTCCCTTTCCTTTCTGTCATATCTAGTTCTTTCTGCTTATGGGTTTTGAGATGAGGGTTCCCAGGAAACAGCCTCGCTACTTCTATGAGGTAGTGGTAAGGTCTGTGTACATTCCACCTTCCCCAGACCCCACTTGTGGGATTTCACCGGGTATGTTATTGTTGTTGTTGTTGTTGTTGTTGTTACACTCTATTGTGTATTGAGGAGCATACTACTAATACATGAAAATCAATGGTATTAGTAATTCAAGGAGATTTAATGTATGCACTAGCATGGTGGAAGACCCAATTGCTCCTCAAAACATTTTTTTACATCTTTTCCACCATATTTGTGGAGCGGATTTTTGTAAATACATATTTTTCTTAAAATTATGCAATAAATGCTATTTTTAATACACCAGACCAAACAATGCATAAGAAATACTCGAATCATTACTATTACATTCTATTTAACATTAATATTTGTACACTACGAAATGACCCCTTAGTATCTGTGAATCACAGACACATAGTCATCTACCATTGATATACGGGGCACTGTATGCTCCTGGGGGAGTAATTTCAGTAAATATACAGGCACACAAGGATACCAGGTGAGTAAAGAGAAAAATATACTTCCAATTGAGCTTGCAAAAGTTTCAAGCAGAATGCAAGATAAGATTTTATTGAGACATGGACAAAGTTATTCTTCTGTTTTTCTTCTTCTGAACTTGTAAGGTAGTAATTCTATTAAAACAGGAAACTGACACTAAGTTGGTGCCAGGGAATTATAACGTGACATGGAAAAGGTCATTCTAATAATGGATATTGGAACTGGAAACCACAAAGCTCTCATTATTTCCAAAACCATAATCGAAGATTGTTAAAGAATGACAAAAGTCCCACATTGGTGGTTAATGAGATGGATGGACTCTTTATAAGACTTGATAATCCTCCTCCCTTTGAGCTAGTTTTTGGAGTGTGAGCTAGGCCCAAGACCTAATTTTTACAAAGATAACACCAAAGTTTGATAATTATGGATTCATCGATATATCATCCACTTGAATGCATAAATAGCAGGAGTAAAATTGGCCATGCATAGTAGTTTACCAAAGAACGAGGACCATAAATGCATATCTGAAAATAGCGTTCATGGTAGATAGAGCTAGAATTGGGACTCTGTAAACCATAGCAGGAAGACATACATTTAACTTGAGCAAAGTGCAATACCTTGTGATCAAATATATCTGAAGGCTTCGAATTATTTTGCTGTGCTTTCAAATGGTAATAGGTTGGACATGTTGTGCAGTATGGATCATTGCACATGCCCAGTTGTCCAGACTTCAAGAGATGTTCATTTTTCCCAGTGTAGTCATTATTACGCCAACCATTTCGTTCTGCACTTCTAATTGAAGGATATTTTTCTGTTGTAGGCAGAGTTGGTTTATGCACTACTGCAGAGGGAGTGGGCCGAAAACTATTCTCAGGCTCTCGACCAATATATAATGGCCCACTCATTTGAACCATTGAAGTTCGCCTCTCACTTCTCAAAGGACCAGTATAGCCTACATAAGTACTATCATTTTCAAATGAATCCATGGAGCTCATTGGCATTGTCAGGGATGCACTCCTTGTTCTGTACGTAAAACGACGATTTTGAAAGGCGTCATTTTCATCTGACTGTGGATATGATGGTGACAGCATTGGCATCTCATCTTTTTCAAAAGAGCCCATCCCTTAGATATTAAACCTACAAGAGGAACTTAACAGCATTTTAATGACAAAAAGCTTTTGCCAAAAGCTCGACCGTTTAAGAACAAAAGGTGCAAATGACTTCACTAGTCTTTGTAAACCAAAACTTACAAAATCTAAACCAACAAAAAAAGTTCAATGAGTACCCAAAACAAATTTCTAAAGTAAACTGGATTACTTAACGCAACTTAGTAAAGCAAATAGCAGATTTCCAAGACTGCATCAGGAAACTGGAAAACTACCACCCAAAGTGAAACAAAGTTTTCAGACAAAAGCATACTGAGAACTGAAAAAGTTGCATACACAATATAGATTACTAAGAAGTTGTAAAGTGATCTTACGTGAGTGTGCATTCATCTTGCAATACGTGAGTGTGCATTCATCTTGCAAGAAATATAGATCTGTATAATTTTGTTCAATACTTCCACAGTCGTGGGAATCCATTAGAATGCATTAAAATTTTAAACTTCTCTTGGAGAAAAGCTTGTATCAAGATAAACTCATAAATTATATTCATCATGAAATAGATTATATAGTTCTCCTTAGTTTCTATGTTTGCTGAGAATGTGTCACACCCTGTTACATGATCTTATTACTGTCACTCTAAATTCACCTTCTCTTCCAATACTATAAAAATGAATGTCTATTAGCTTAGTAACCTGAAACTTTATATACATAGGTATGCAAGTGAGTGTATATATATATGAAATTTTCAAGGAAGGGAAATGTTTTTCCTATATAATTAATGCCTCAAAAGATTTTTCATGATCAATAACATGCTGCTTTGAGGCTAATTTTAGTGTCTGGATGTGCATGCCAAATAAATTTTGCTCCACACTCTATACAGGAAATTTATGCAACAACAAAATCAAAATTTGATAGGGTCCAACATCATTTGACAACAACATAGCTCCACAAAGTGGGTCTGGGAGGGCAAACTGTATATAGATCTTACCTTTACCACCACCTAAGAGGCGAGGAGATTTTCGATAGACCCTCGGCTCAAGGAAAAACAATCCAAAGCTATCTAGCAAAAGAAGTAACAATCAGTAAGCAAAACACTACTACTACAGAATAATATGTCTAGCATGATTTGATAATCTGCCAAAATTATCAAAGTAAAATCCTCCGTATCTGCATTGCGGACTAGTCAACCTCTTTCAACAACAAAAAAAAATACCTAGTTTAAAACCCTCCCTATCTCCATACCCATCATCTCCCTCCATCTATTTTTTTTTTTAAAAAATTATAATAAAAATATAAAGTATGGTAAATGGTTTTAAAGGTCCATGACCATGAAGCTTTCCACAAATAATTTGGTATTTGCTTTTAATTTGGAATAAATGCGGGATTTTGGATGCATGAACAGAGTACACACACTATTCTAACTAACAGACGGCAAGGTTCTTGTGATCATCGAAAAACGAAAACCATAACCAACTTCAATTTTACTTATTTCGAAAAAAAAAAAGATAAAACAAATATCATAAAACCCAGAATTCAACTTAACTTGTAAGCAAAGGAAGACTGGAATTTAAAGCGACAAACTCAACAGAAAGAAAATAGAACTGATAATTCCAAGTTTCTCTATTAAAGAAGAAGAAAGTAAGCAAACTAAACCTGATAATTGCAGAAGAATTATGGGTTCAACGGGACAAAATCTGCTTCTGGCATTGAGAATATTAGCCTTCAAGAGTCTTACATAGACAAGAGAAGAAGAGTAGCAGAGAAATAGCACTGGTCAATGGGGTTTGGTAAATTACTGGCATTTTTTATTTTTTTAAAAATTTGTATATATAATTTTTTATATAAATTTATGTATTTATAAATATTATTAAACTAATTATAATTTAAAGATGTCATATAAGTATATTAATAGGCCAGCAAGATTAGGTTGATGTATAGTAGGATAGTAGATTTTATGATGTCCTTATATTATACGTTGTCATTATCTTATCTTATATTAGTTGCTCTTTTTATTTTTTTCCTTTCTTTTTTTGCCATATATTTAATTTATTCTATTTATAAATTTTTGAGACAAGAGTTTTCAGAAAATAGCTTCTTTACTTCTTCTATGAGATAATGATAAAATTTACGTATATTCTATCATTTTCAAACTTTACTTTTAAAATTGTTATAAAAATATCATATAAATTGAGGCGGACAGTAATGAAAAAAAGAAAGAAGCCGTGTCAGCGAGGGAAAAAAATTAAAAAGAAAAAAAAAACGACTTGAGAAGGCTGACTAAGAGATCGAATTTTATTGGTCTACCTTTTCCGTATAATAGGGTCGGCTTTAACGAGTCGTTGTTTTTCACAACCTCCACGCTACCCCCAAACATTTTTGTTTTTATTAATAGGGGAAATTTTCTCTATTTTTTTTTTTGTGATATAAGGTGATAGGTTTATGATTTCATTATATTGACTTAAAATAAGTATTTTTGTTATCTAAACATTGTAAAAGTATTTTAAAATATTTAAAGATTAATCAATTCAAATAAGTTTTTGGTGTTTATTCTGTCTAAATTTATATAATATTAATTGATTGGAAAATGAAATTTAAAAAATAAAGGAAGACTTTGTTGTATTTATTAAAATTATTTTAGTGCTTATTTTTAATTAAATTTCTTAAAATGAAATATCTAAAAGGGTTCAATAAGAATAAAATAAAGATAATTAATGGCAAAAATCATATTGTAATTGGGAGTTAATTCGAACTCTTTTCGACGAAAAATTATATTATTTATATCTGATAGATATAATTTTTTTGTATACATAAGAGAAATCGAACTTCTTTCGATTAGTTCGTATGTCTACTTCCTAAAATTTTAAATCAACTTTAAGAAAATTCTAACTCTATCACTGAAAATAATGTTATTAATAATTATTAAATAAAAATTGATCTTGAAAGGGAATGAATGGTAAAAATGGTTCTATTTCTCAATCTTTCTGACTTCATGAACGAATTTCTTCGCTTCGATTCCGTCAAGCTAGACTCAATCGAAATTGAAAGGATGAATCAAACGCAATAATTCGACCAAAGGTGATAATATTTTTATTAGAACGAGTTGAAACGACTTAAATCAAAACAATCTATAAAAAGAGTATATAATTGACGAATTCATCTTAACCTAATAATTTTAATTGGAAAATATTGCATTACTAACAAAGTACAATAACAATAATATATCCAGTGGAATCCCACAAGTGAGGTTTGAAGAGAATAAAATATACGCAAACTTTATCATTATCTCATAAAAGTAGAGAGGTTGTTTCCTAAGAATCCTCATTACAAAATAAAGTAGTGACCAAAAATGAAATTATTTCTTAAAGAATGTTTTTTTGTCTGATGGGGTTTCTGCTATCTTTAAACATTTGAGATACAATTATTTATTACATTGTATATGCAGACCAATTCTTTTATAACATCTCATTCTCTTTTATTTATATGTTGGCATGTTTGTTATGTCGTTGTCTTTTCTCTTTCAATAAAAATATTTAGTGAGAGAATTTAATGTCTTGCTACTTCCTTTCATTATAGTATTTCTCACTTAAAAGCATTATAGTATTTCTCTCTCTTCATTTTAATTTAACATATTTATCTTAGTTTGGCTTAGTAAATTTTAAAAAAATAAAGAGAATTTATAAATTTTATAATCTAATATATAGAGAGAGAGTACCAAAATATATTTTAATTTTATTATTTTAAATATATTCATTAAAAAGTTATCAATTTTTTTAAAAAAACAACTTTTTAGGATGACTATTAAGAAAAAAATAAACACCAACATATATTAAGTTCATCCTCATAAGTGTAATTTAAAAAGAAAATAGATTTACATAAATTTTATCCCCTTTTTCCCTTTCTAATGTATAGTATTTCAGTCTCTATACTTTTAACCAGTCAATATAAAGACCTGGTCAAACAGAGGGGATCGCATTCTTTAGAATTTAGATGGCAAGTTAATAATTAGGAGCATTGTAGTTTTTTTTTTTTTTAAGGGTGCGTTTGGTATGAAGGAAAATGTTTTTCGGAAAATATTTTTTATTTTCTCATATTTAGTTGGCTTAAATATTTTGAAAAATATTTTGAAAAATCAACTTATTTTCCTCAAATTTAAGGAAAATAACTTCCTTTTAAAAGTTAAAGAAAATATTTTTCAAAATTCTTATCCAATTTCAAATTGATTTTTTTATCTCATCCATATTAGGATCCCTCTTCCCGATTCTTTTTAAAATAAAATAAGATTAAAATTATTTTTTGAAAAATATTTACATTTTGAAAATTTTATTTTTTTTCACCTATTTCTGTTCTGGCTCACCCAATTTCTCCCACCCCCTCCCCCTCCCCCCCTTTCCAAAACAAATTAAAATTTTATTTTTACAAAAATTCAAAATTAGTTTTAAAAAACAAAAAAAATTTACCCCAACCCAACAGCCCCCCACCCGCCCCCATGCCCCCACCCAACCCCCATACCAAA
>JAABOM020000075.1:22224431-22237464 GCA_011800125.2 Solanum clarkiae
TAGGTCTTTTAAAAATATTTATCGGTTTCCTAATTATCCTTAAAATTAGGTGGCGACTCTGTGTCATTTCGAATTTCAAGAATTAATTTTACTCAAATTAATTGAGTTTGGATTGATTCTCGATTTTCGAACGAATTTTTAAATTTTAAATTTTTTTTTAAAAGCCGGTCATTTTTCGGCATAACACATAAGATAAAAAATAATTTTTGAATTACTAATCTCTACATTATTATTAATCCTTGTATTACTAATCCTTATATTATTCATTTTTGTACCAAACAAGCCTTCGGAGAAGACATTAACATCTTACCTATCAACCTAATAAATGCATGCAATTATAATATTCCAACTGATCACTAGCAATATTTTATTTGTTATTATGGCATGAAATCACATTTTTTTAATCATAAACAACACATAATAATAGTATTTAGTAGGTCATTCATCTATTATTCAATTAATCAAATTATCACGATATCATCAATGGATATGGTGTCACGGATGAGATTGTTCTTCTTTAATCAGAGGTCTCAGGTTCGAGCTCTCAGAATTAAAAAAATTCTTAATAGGGAGTGTTTCCTCTCAATGAAACTCTACGCGACACGAATCCGAATATAATCGAACTTCTAATGTGAACATCGAACACCGAGAGAAAAAAAATTTGACCAAATTAATTTTAATGCTTTATTATATACCCAATTACTTCAGCGTGACCTCTATGGTTCCATCTCGATATAATATGTCCTTGGCATTTGCATATTTAATTAAGATAATTCAATGAGTCTTAATTTATGAATTCTAATAAAAAAGTTCGAATAAAAATTATATACTAGTTGATTAGAATTTTAATAAAAAAGTTCGTATAAAATAATATACTAGTTGATTAGAAGTGCCAGAAAAATAATTTCCACCCAATAGTAGTAGTGATGGTACAAATATTTTTGAGCATTTTTTTCATATAATTTTTGAATATTATTTTTTTTATCTTTTTCCTTCCATCCGTGGGTTCTTTTTTCATCCCTATCGTCTGCTTAAATAAAGTTAAAAACTGTGGATAAACATGCTTTTTAGTCCTTTTCTTTTCTCAACTGTTTTCTATTGATTTTGCTTACTCTCTGTCTCAAATTACTTGTCAAGTATATTAAAAATAATTTTTTAAAATAATTATTAATTTATATAATTAATAGAGAATTAGTTATTTTTTCTTAATTTTATTCTTAGCATTAATTTTTTCCATCAATCTCGGATGGAGCCAAAAATTCACTATTTTTTTGCTTTAGGGTATGATGGAGTAAAACAAAATGACTCTTTAAATTGTCTGCGCTTCTTTCAATTGTGAAGTAGCAGTTAGTCAATGTAACTTTCGACGCTCGTTATGGGTCACCCGGAAACAGTCGCGCTATGTTTTTAAACATAGGGGTTAGACTGCATATATCCGACCCCCCTTACCCCGCAATGGGCGGGAGCCTTTGAAGCATTGGGGTAATGTTGTTGTTGTTGTTGTTGTTGTTGTTGTTGTTGTTGTTGTTGTTGTTGTTGTTAGTATTGATTATTTTAAAATTAAAAGGCACATACGTAGATAAAAATTTAATTATTTATAAAATTATATCAATCAAACAACACTTCTAATTCTTTTTCTTAAGATTTATGTCAAATCTCATTATAATCATTTTTTTGAGAATACCCTTATCATAACAATTAAAATGAGATGAGTGATTTGGGCATAAGGACAATCAAATCATATTTTGGCTTGGCAAATTCCGGATGGTATATGATTTGAGGCTTTTTTATCACATAATTATAATCAAATCATATAAATGTGTTATCAAGTAAAAGAACTCATTTTATGATCTAATAAAGTATTAAATTATTTGGGGCTAAAGGTAAATATCTATTAATATAGGACGATTTAAATAAGAAAAAACCCATAAATCTTTTTATATGTTTGATCGAGACTTACTAAAAAGATGTCTTTTAATTTGAAATAGATCTTTTTTTTTAAAACAAAAAAGAATGGTCCCTTGATCAAAAAAACAGTATGTTTCTCTTTCTCTTCATCTTAGAAACAAATGTAGTAAAAGAAATACCAAAATTGAAAAAAATCAAGTTCTTCATTAAAGTTATTTTAAGGAATAAAACTAGTCTTTTCACCATCCTTGTAGATTTATATCTTTGTTTAATGATCTATTTGTAATCTGCTGGGTGAATTCTTTACAAAAATTTAACACTTAAGCCTAAAAACCTTATTGAAAATAAATGCCTAATAACTAAGATAAAGCACACATTTAACTGATGAGGCAACGTTCATATCCTGGTGCCAAAAATTCTTAGGTGACATGTCGCTTTATAGAGAATAGGATACGGAGAAATTATAGAATTTTAGTCATATAGTATATAAATATATCATTTATGTCCTAGAATTGGTGACGAAGAGTGATTTAATTGAAATTATTGAGCTAAGTAAAATGTTGGAGAGTTTTGTATAGGATCCAGATCTACGTAGCAACGGGTTAAAAAGAATTGAGTGTTAGAAAGAAGGGGTCTATGCATAGCTTTGGATTGATCTGCTATTCTCTCGTCTCCCTTTCTATGGCGGCTTAGTATCTCATCCTCTTCTAATTACTTTTTTCCTCTGTTGATCTAAGATTTCCTCATTAGTATTGTTTTGGACATCTCCCAAAAAGCTTCGTACTAATAGATTAGGTTAAACCTATTTAAATAGGTTCATTTTCTTTCTTTTCGACGATGTGGAGGAGTTTACATACCCATCCCTTGTTTCCTCTGCTGATAGAGCCTAAATCTACTTCCTTTCATCTTCTTTATTTTCAGAGTTTCGGTTGCACTTTGAGATGTTTATTGGGTGCTTTTAGGATCAAATTGTGCTCTAGAAATTTGTTCTATTAGGAGAGATCCCACCCCTTTCTTTAGCACTTGTTCGTTCTACAAGACTTCCTTCTTGTTCTCGGTGAAGGAATCCTACTTCAGGAAGAAATACAAAATCTGTCTTAGTTTCACTATTCTGATTTTGTCAGGGGCTATATTGAGGCAAACCAGGAAGTTGAGCAACAACTTGAGAACTCGAGTAGTGAACTGAAATTCGATGATATTGTTGTAGTTTTGGCAGGTTTTGCACCTATATACATGTGATTGTTACATTTAGAATTGTCTATATATGGAATCACTAACAGCAAGATTTTCAGTGGGGGCACGGCCGCTGGTTTGTCAGTTGCATCCAGGCTCAGTAGCTTGAAAGCAAAAGTAAATTGTTATGTTTAATTTGAAATTGCTCCCATCTCCACAAAAAGAAAACAGGCACTAATAGCTGGTTTTGATTTGTAGGTTCATGCATTTTGTGTTTGTGACCATCCAGATTATTTTTATGAACATCTTCAAGGCCTACATGATGGAATTAATGCAGGGGTTAGCTCCCGTGATATTGTTAGCATCGAAAATGTAAGCCTTCATTATTTTCTCTTTTTTTAGAAATAACTTCTGGAGAAATGCAAAGTAAGGCTGCGTACAATGAACCCTTCTGGCGACCGCCCTTCCCTGGATCCTTGGATTCATCCATTTCATATTAGTCTAGTTCTGGCGGGTCCTTCCCTAGATCCTTGGATTCATCCATTTCGTATTAGTCTAGTTCTCTGAGGCATCAGTTCCTGTCCTTGCATTTTGGTATTTTAACAGGCGGGAGGTCTTGGGTACGGCATGAACACTGCTGATGAGCTTATATTTCTGAAGCAAGTTGCTGAATCCACAGGTCTTATTCTTGACCCTGTTTACAGGTATGACCAATTGCGCCTTCTCTGTCTTTATATCATATGCTGATTTTATAATTTAGGTCTTATTGTTTAAATGTGAAAGGATCTGCAACTTAGGTAACTTGAGATCTTCAAAATGCATACACTAAATCCAACCAGGAAAGGGAAAGTAAGAAAATGACAGTTCATAAAATTGGTGCGTACGGTACAAAGGAAAATGCTCTTTTGAAAAATAAGTGAATTTCTTACTTATTTTCTTGTGTTCGATATGTAAGTAAAAAACGTTATACCAAAAGCATTTGCATATAATCTAGACAAATACTATAGGAGATTGGGGGCGGTAGGAATAGAAGCCACCTTGAGAGTGAGTATGAGGTATGTCAGAGCGTAAGGGGGATACAATCAATATGAAATGTCACTTACAAAACTTATTTTTTCCTACTTCAACTAAGGAAATCATTTTCCTCCGTACTGAAAACACCCAACGTCGCTTACTTACTAAGTTTTCATTAGCAAAGCAAAGCTTTGTTGACACAACACATTCGTGATTGTTAATTGTGCCAGTGGTAAAGCAGCTAATGGAATGATGAAAGACATGAGGGAGAATCCAAGGAAGTGGGAGGGAAGAAAGATTCTCTTCATACACACAGGTGACTGGGTGTGTATGACAAAGGTGATGAAATAGCCTCATTCTTGGGCAAATGGCGTAAAATGCATATCGATGAATCTTCCCTAGACAAGAAGGCATTGGCAAAATGTTCTGAAATTGCCAAGGAAGGTGATAACACTAGTGTTGTCATTCAAGTGTTTAAATGAATAAAGGAGGTGCTTTGTGCCACTTCTAAAACTACTAGGTGAATTAATAATAATGTGTGACTCCATCTTGGGGGCTGAGGTTTCTCCGGGGAAGTGTGATGTATCAAAATGTGTGTGCCTTAGATTATTATAATATGCTCATGTTGGAGGGGTGTTTTTAATACTATTAAAAATTTGGAGACGAAAATAATAATTCGTGCTAAGTTTGAGGATATTTTTAATACTTCTCTGTAACAGTTACAGTGGAGAAAAAAAATAGAATCAAATTTCCCAAGCATTTTTTGTTTTATAACATTAGCTCTTACGTAGTGTTTTTTGTGCTTCCAATAATTTTATATTTACATTAAAAATACTTATGCACGTTAAAAGTTAAATCAATAAAATTGTATAATATCTAAAAGAATCCGTTGCCCGCCATGATATTATTCATTGGGTCAAACCAAATCTCAATTCCGATCAAAAGAATTTACCGAAGTTAAATCATTCTTTGTCTTATAATAGACTATTGTATATATACATTTTCGGATAACATATCAAATATACACTTTTATACATTACATATAAACTACTGAAAAAATATAAAAAATCATTAAAAAAAAATTGACGAACTTCATAGGTTTTTTTAATAATCTTTATTAAAAGATAATTCAACGTATGTTCCTCGATTATTTCTTATGCAAAAATGCACAATACATATAACTTATTTATTTATAAGTATACTAGCAGATCCCTCAGTTAGCTTTTAAGAATTGCAAAGATAAAATTAGGTATTTTTAATATTTTTCTTTATTTTTAATGTAGTATCTTACACTCTTAGAAGAATTTAAAAACTACTTATTATATCCCATTCTAATTTGGCATACTTAATTTAATAATAATATAATATTTCAAATTTCTTTATTGTTTAAATTTCGTATCAGATCAAAATAGATTAATTATGATTTAATATCGATAGTATCGGATCCGATACTGGAGCGCTGGCCGGCCGAGCAGGGAATATCCTTTTTACTAAAAACAATAAGAAGAAAAAAACAAAGAAAAAAGGAAAGTAAAGAAATGTTGAGTTGCCAATGGAGCAGCTTCACTAGAGTATCACCATTTCCCTTGCAGCAAGCGCAGCTTAGCAAGGCGTTAAACTTGAAGAAGCAGTGTTGCCTTACCAAATCATCCATGGAGGATTCCACTTCCCAGGCTCACCAATCGCCCTTCCAGTTTCTCACAAAGAAGCCTTACGAACCTCCTCCATGGGCTTCGCATCTTAGCCCCATTCCCTCTCACACCTTTTCTCTCGGACATGTAAGATAACAATCTCTCTCTAATCTCTATTTCTGGTTATTTTTGTTTCTGTTAAGCGTACGGGAGAATTAATCATTCTGTTTATTTTATTTAATTTGGGGTTGTTGTTAGTTTCCGACTCCAATTCACAGGTGGAACCTCCCTAATTTGCCGAAGAACACCGAGGTTTGGTTAAAGGTAAATTCATTTTTTCACTTCTTCTCTAACTTAGCATATGTCATTTGGAAATAAGGATGGCCTAAGATGCGTAAAATATCCACTGTGCAGGAAAAACAAGAGGAAGTGTTTAAGCTATTAACTATTAGTTTGATCAAATTCAATTTAAGCTTCATTCTTTTGGAAATAGCCTCTCTATCTCATAACTATGAGATAGTGGTAAGGTCTACGTATCTAGACTCCACTTGTGGGATTTCACTGGGTATGTTGTTATTCCTAAAAAAAAAGTTCAATTTAAGCAATGAAACATGTTGGGTATGGAATGCATCATGTGGTCTGCTCTGACCATTACAGGACTTGAGAAATGTTGATTTTATATTAGACATTTTGCGATTTTGGTTTTTGCTTGTATGCTTGAAGGAAGTACTTGTGAAGTTGTTACTCTTACTAATTGTGTGAGAGAATCTCTTCAATCTACTGCAGATTCCATGTGTGTGCTATATTTAAGTGCCTGCATTTCACTTTATAGTTAAAAAGAATTCTAAGAAAAGAGTAGTCAAGTTTTAGAAATGTTAGCCACATATTTGACAAGAAAGATCTCATTCCAATGAAACATTACTGGAGTCTTCACTTGAAACATTTATATGTAGTACATGATTACCTACTGTATGTGTTCATATAGATGCATAAAAAGTTGGGTATTGCTTCTTTTTGATAAATAAGTTGGATGTTGGTATTATGACATAATGTTTTTCTGAGGATATACACAATAAATATATTGTGACAACTACTATGAAACTAAGTAGGGGAT
Organism: Solanum clarkiae; assembly: GCA_011800125.2. Lineage (NCBI taxonomy): Eukaryota > Viridiplantae > Streptophyta > Magnoliopsida > Solanales > Solanaceae > Solanum > Solanum clarkiae. The sequence continues at coordinate 22,231,272 of JAABOM020000075.1, forward strand.
AAAGTGATAATAAATGCATCTTACTATTTTCTTGCAAATAATTAAGAATGGGATAACCTAAATATTTGCTATATCTTTTCCAAGTTATTTGCAATGGCATTAGACATGAGTACTTTTTTACATGCATGCGTGTGTACGTATTTTTTTAGGGCCAAAAAAAAGGAAAATAAAATAAAAGGAAAACAGTTAAAGGACATGATTGTATACACTGCACTGAGAAAATATCAGAATAAATTAAGAAGTTGAGCAAAGTGAGAGCATCATGTCAACTGATGTCCATCAAGTGCATTTTGCAGCTTGATTATTTGGATAAGTGGCACTTTGTTGGGTCAATGCAAAGAGGTACGCTTCGATGGCAAACGTTTATAAGACAGATGGTGAACCTTCTGCTAGAAAGTATACATATTACAACAAGAAAAGGCTTCCTCTGGAAAATATTTCATTGTATATATTAAGTGCAAGTTCTTGTTTTATGGGGAGCCTGAGGATGGGGGTTTCTTTTTGTGCTATTGTTTTTCTTATCTCTTCGTCTGTTTTCATGTTATTGTCACTATTCCAGACACTTTAAAACACAAATTAACTTTGAATTTGCAGCGTGATGATCTATCAGGAATGCAATTGAGTGGAAACAAGGTCAGAAAACTGGAGTTCTTGTTGGCAGATGCTGTGGCACAGGGCGCTGACTGCATAGTAACTATAGGTGGCATACAAAGTAATCACTGTCGTGCTACTGCCGTTGCTGCCAAGTACTTAAACCTCGACTGTTATCTCATCTTACGCACTTCAAAGGTATACCGTAATTGTTCTCTTGGTATTCTGTTTGCTCCAAAGGACTTCCATTTTTTGGTGTTCAGAGGAGGGTATAGAGGATGCCCAACAGATTTTAGGTTTTATAGATCCTTATAAGTTTTTGTGTGGAAAGTTTTTTTCTTACTTTTGAGCTAGCTGTAAGTCTCTTTTGATGGTAGCCACCATTTCCTTCATATAACATTACCTTTATCATGATTTTTTTTTTTAAAAAATCTGTTTGATTCATACGTCTCTGCAAGTCACATCTTCCTGTTTACGTGAATAACTTCTTTAGTTGTGTCACAGTTACTTGTGGATAAAGATCCTGGATTAACAGGGAATCTCCTTGTTGACCGTTTAGTTGGAGCACACATTGATCTTGTTTCAAAAGAAGAATATGCAAAAGTTGGCAGTGAGGTCTGTACTTTCTTCCTCGTTATTTTACATTCCTCTTCTTGTGTTTCTAATACATTAAGTTTTAAGCTCTCTTTCTTTCCGCTGTCTGCACAAGGAGACTTTTGAGGTAAAGGTTATTTGATGCTGCAAAGAGACTTTTTGAAGATGCTTGATTAGATCACAAAGCTGCACACGCTTTCTAGTATAATATGTACTAGTTGCATCAGCTGTTTATGACTTGCTTGTATATCTTACCAGAAATTGTCAAGCGATAAATCACTTAGTAATCTATTATTTTGTGGTCCATGTTATTTTCTTTAATTGTCACCTGCTGAACCTTAATAATCTCTTGGACTTCATTACAAAATAGATATCAGTGTGAAGACAATATTCTATGCATCAGCAATCCCAAATAATGAAAATTTTAAACTGACAAAATCAAGAACTTAATGTAAACACCATCCTTCTCACTTATTGGAGTTGATGACTTTTATATTGCAGTGTTACACTTGAAAGTGTCTACTATAAAGGCTAACAACACATTGGAATTATTTCATTAAACCAGTAAGTTATTTAAGTTTTCAATAATTTCTTTCACTTATCCCATTGGGTTGAGTAAGACTCAGGGGAGTTGCTCCCCCTTCAATGCTTAACCAAGTTAAAACACAAACTAGATAGGAATTCTGGAAAATCAAGATACTATTTCAGTTTTAACCTATCAACAGGGACATATATTTTATGGGCACCAATGTCGCAGTCACACTCATTGCCTTCAACGGGAAGTACAATTGTACAGTTGAACATTTTGAAAAAGTATACGTTTGTACTAAATACAAGAAAAGTAAGATACTATTTTAGTTTTAACCTATCAACAGGGACATATATAATATGGACGCAAAGGTTGCAGTCACAATCTGCCTTCGACTTGAAATATAATTGTACAGTTGAAATTTTTGAAAAAGCATACCTTTGTACTAAATTTTCACCTGCCTTCAACAAAGTGGTAGTAGGTGCACGGTTGAAATTTTTGAAAAAGTATACCTTTGTACTAAATTTTCACCTGCCTTCAACAAAGTGGTAGTAGGTGCCAATGTTTTTAAATTCTGCATGGCACATAGTTGAACCATGAAGCTAGGTGAAGTGCTAGTTTAATGTCTCACATGCTTAATTAGCCCTTCAGTGCAGGCAGTAAGACACTCAAGTGTACGACTTGGTGACCAGATGCGCTATCTTATAGGTAGCAGGACTAACAATATATATAACTCTCTTATCAGAGGGAAAAATTACAATAAATATATCTCATAAAATGGCATACTAACTTTTATGAGAAGGTTGCGATAACAAACCGTAAACTTGATCTTTACATTTGAATTTAGAAATTTAAAATGGTTTTGAATGTTAATTGTCATGGTTGTTGCTTCATATATATTTTACCTAATTGCATTTTTTTTCCCAATTTCTTATTCCATATGTATTTTTTTTGTATTTCTAGTTATTTTCTTGCATTACTGTATATTTTTTAAAAGATTCTTTTTGTGCACCTTTCTGTTTTGCACATTGACTCGAAATCCTGGATCCTATTTTTCCCACCAACACCAGATATTCACCTAGTTAAATTTCAATTTGGAGCATCAAGGAGTTCTGTCTCTTCCTTCTTCCTTCAAATATTGGGTGTTCCTTTCCTTCCAAATATACAGGAGAATACTCCTCTCTTCCCCTTATCCCTAATGGAAAAAAAATACATGCCTGAACTTTTCCCTTTCCTTTTGTCATATGGAGACTGATTGAGGATTTCTTTCAATCATTCTGGTTCTGATAGACTAGTGCTAGTCAATGCAAGAATTGATGCCACGCATTCCATGTCAAATTAGTAGTCCTGTTACAAAATTGTAAAATAGAAAAAAAGAAGTTGCTTATTAATTGGTGAGGTGAGAACTAGAATTGCCCTTCAATTTTGTGACGTGTCCCTGATTTTCCAAGTGGAACTAGTGTCTGCACTCTGGTCAATTTTCATTTGTACTGTTTGTCTGTTTCTAGTAGTCTTAAGCTGATAGGCTTTATTATTATAGCACTGATCATAATGTGTGTTATGCCGCAGGCTCTTACCAAAATATTGAAAGAAAAGCTGTTAAATGAAGGGAGAAAGCCATATGTCATCCCTGTTGGTGGATCCAATTCTCTAGGAACCTGGTGAGGCTCATTTTGTTATGCCACTTCTTGTTCCCTCTGCTGATAAAGTCTAAACCTACTTTCTTTCTTCTTTCTAATTTCCAGTGTTTTTCATGCACCTTGATACGTGTATTGGACTATTGGGTGTTTGAAGCATCAGCATGTTGCCAAAAGTTCTCACTATTTACCTTCAGTTTCTGCGTTTAGAGTACCCTATACAACCTCTGAACTCATTGCATCTTGCCTTAATGTGAAATCAATATGTGGTCCATCCCCTATTCATTGTGAATCCTTCAGTAGCAAATATCTTTGCCATCTTGTGGCCCCAAAATCCATAGATTGCAGTCTTATCTAGTTACTTCTGTGTTTTTTTTTTTGAGAGAAAAGATAACTATATTCCATTTCAAAAGATTAATAGATGATGAATGGAAACTTACATCCCACTTCAAGGGTACATTACAAGTTTCCTGTGAAATCTACTGACTCCCCTAACAAGCTACCTTTACACCAAAAAAACAAAAGACTAAGACAATTCATTTTAATTCTCTGTAGGTTTGACTTTTTCCCTTCAAAGCATCTTGAGTTCCTTTCTTTCCATAGAGTCCACCAAATACATGCAGGGATAGTTTTCTACCAGTGGTTCTGTTTATGTCTACTCCTTATGCCTTTCCAGCTGCTTAGTAGCTCCTCTGTTGTGCCAGGCATCACCCACTTAACTCCTAGTATGGCTAGGAACATGTGCCACAAATACTTAGTAACTTTACAATGCAGGAATAAGTGATCATTAACTTCAGCTTCCTTCTCACACATGAAACACCTAGAACTGATCTGCCACCCTTTCTTCTGTAGAACTTCATGAGTTAGACAAGCCTTCCTAAACACCAACCAGGCAAAGCAAGCAACTTTTGGAGGGTTCTTGATCTTCCAATTCATCTTCCAGGGCCATCTGTCTGTCCTAGGCTCCAAAGTGTTGAGGTTCCAGTAACAAAATTTTACTGTAAACTCACTTTTTGCTTGGATTTTCCATCTCACACTATCAGATTTCAGGGATAGGCCTGGGTGAGAATGAAATACTTACAGTAGTCTTGCAAAATCCCCAATCTCCCAGTCATTAAGAGCTCTTCTGAAAGTTATATCCCATCCCTGTGGACTCCAAACTTGAGCCACACAGGCTTCCTTTTGCAAGGTTATAGCAAAAAGTTGGGGAAAGGAATCCTTCTGACTCCCTCTCCAATCCAAACTTCATTCTAGAATTCAGTTTCCAAACCATTACCAACATTAATAGAGATGCTCTTACTGTAACTTTCCCATAATCTCCTTATGGTTTTGCAAACACTACAACCAAAAGTGCAGTGACTTCTTTGGTTGTCCATTGAGACAATAAACCATATTTTCCTTCGATGTATCTTCTCCACAGAGCTCTTTCTTCTGTACCAAACCTCCACAACCATTTCTGCATTAGGGAGCTATTTTGCTTGCTGAGATTTCTTATATTCAGATCCCCTTGCTGAATTTTTAAAGTCAAAACATCCCATTTCACCAGATTGTATTCCTTCTTCTCCTTGTTACCTTGCCAAAGGAAGGACCTCCTCACCCTGTTGAGCTTCTTTTCAATACTCTTGAGTATAGGAAAGAGGCTCATCATGTAAGTAGGTAAACCATCCAGTACAGACTTGATGAGGGTTAGTCTGCCTCCAAGAGAAAGGTATTGGCTTTTCCACCTGGACAATTTTTTTTACTCCTTTCCAGCACTCCATTCCATACCTCTAATTCCTTATTCTTGGCCCCCAAAGGAAGCCCCAACTATTTTGTTGGTAGGGAGTCCAGTTGGCAACCAAGAATATCAGCCAATACTTGCAAGTTTTCAACCTGGTTCACAGGGAAAATGTAGCTTTTTTCCATATTCACATGAAGCCCTGAGATCCCTTCGAAGATAAGTAGGATAGCTTTCAGATGTTTCATTTGATCAGGTTCAACATCACAGAATACTAAAGCATCATCTGCATAAAAAGGTGAGATATTTCTAAATTGTCCCATCTGCTTGTCAAAGCACTGAACCCTCTGATCCATCTATTTGCCTTTGCTATCCTCATCATTTGATTCAAATCCTCCATCACTAGCAGGAATAGAAAAGGTGACAAGGGATCACCTTGCCTAAGGCCCCTTTGGGACTGAAAGAAGCCTTTTGTGTTTCCATTTATAATCAGGGAGAATTTAACAGTTGAAATGCATAAATTGATCCACTTGATCCATCTACTGCCAAAACCCATGTCTTTTAGAATTTTTAGGAGGAAATTCCAATTGGCATGGTCATATGCCTTTTCAGTGTCCAGCTTGCAAAGTATTCCTGACTTTTTCTGCTTGGTTCTAGAATCAACCAACTCATTGGCCCATAGAGCAGCATCTAAAATTTGCCTTCCTGAAACTGATGCTCATCTACCAGCTTCCCTATGACAGTTTTCAGTCTCTCAGTCAATAATTTAGAGATAATCTTATACACTCCTCCAATTAGACTGATAGGTCTGAAATCTTTGACTTCCACTGCCCTGGTTTTTTAGGAATTAATGCCACAAAAGTGCCATTAAAGGTTTTCTCAAAAACTCCTTTCTGGTGAAAATTATGGATGGTCTTCATCAGATCTTCTTTCAAGATTGCCCATCAAACCTTATAGAATTGCATAGTGTAACCATCTGGACCAGGGGCTTTATCACCATCATAAAGTTGGATAGTTTGAAGCATTTCTTCCTCTGTGAATGGTCTCCGAATCCACTCATTCTCCTCATTAGTTACTGTGGGACAGTCTCTTAGCACGAATGGAGGTCTCCAAGCTTCACTTTCA
>JAABOM020000075.1:22243511-22269165 GCA_011800125.2 Solanum clarkiae
CGAATTAATTGAGTTTAGATTAATTTCTGATTTTTGAAAATTTTTATTTTAAAGTCGATTGTTTTTCGGCGTAACAGTTATCATACTTTTACAATCCCAAAATATGCTTACGAGATTGTCATCCGACCATGAAATTTTAGTGCTGCTGGAAGTTCACATTGACACTAAAAAGATCATAAACAAAATAGGAAAAGAAAGAGAATCAAGCAGTTAAAAATGAGAATAAAAACAACATAGATCTTGCTTTGAGGTCGCCATTATGAAGGAAACGTTAAATAAGAAGAAGGATATTCTAGTAGTTTGGTAACTAAAAGTTGCACGATTTTTTTTTTTAAAAAAAAATTAAGGTTGATGTGGTCTTTTTTTAACCTTTCACGCGCTTTAAATAAATTGTACTCACTTGTTATATCATGTTGCATGAGAGGGGTGTATATAAGCCCAGTTTGCCAAATTGTTTAAGCCTATCAATAGTTTATGGATGAAACTAATGATTTGTACCAAGTTCGAGGATGTATTTAAGCTTAGTTTGCCAAGTTGAGGGGTGTTTTTAAACTTATCAATAGTTTAGGAACGAAACTAATAATTCTTGACAAGTTCAAGGGTGTTTTTAATACTTCTCTTATTTTTTTTTTTATTTTTTTCGATTTGAAAGTAATAAGTTTGTTGGAGACATATACATCTCAATAGATACATACACCTGGTAAATGAAGAATCCACAGAAAGCTATTGTGGATTCAATTAAAACAATAGTAAATAGAGTTATTATGTGTTTTAGTTAAGAAATACAAAAATTATTATATACGAATAAACTGAGTTAGTTAAGCAATACTAAAGTTATAATATAGCAAAGATGAAATCTTTATTAAAAAAAAGTTCAATAATTAAATAACTATCTGGGGAGGGGTTCCAAGAAAACTACATATCAAAATACCAACAAGAGAATTTTAAAATATAATGATAAAATTAAAAATTTAAGTTAATTAACATCTAACAAAATATTTATATATTATTTATAAATACTATATTAATAAATACAAAATTTATATATATAATTATTCGGTTCGATTTGATTATTTTGGCGATTTTTCTTTAGTAAAATCAAAATCAAACCAAATAGTATCAATTTTCAAAATTTAAGACCTAACCTAACTAAATCAAATCAAATATTAATTTTTTAATTAATTTAATTTAAATTATGATTCGATTTAATTTTTTAACCATAACCATCAACAACCCTATTTAAACCACACAAAAATGGAAAAAGAAATTCAATTTCTTTTTTTACTCCGTGACAAAAATGAGTTTGGATAGGCATGAAGAACTTTTCCTTTTTTGAAAAATTGTTTTTGACAGTCCAACCACAATTAATTAACCAAGCATGGTCAAATCCTTCACGTCGGTTGTGTATTAAAAGCAACAGGTAGTGAAACTGTTTCCATTTCCTAACCGCCACATCGCACTACGTGTCACCTCCTCATTTCCCCTTCTCCTCCGTCACTCTTATTTAGTCCACCATTTTCTCCGATCAATCAATACTTCCCCAATTCCCTAAAAATGGTGTTAACAAGGACGTCGATACGAGATTCAGAAGAGAGCTTGCACTGTACATTTGCATCAAGATATGTACAGGAACCTTTACCCAAGTTCAAAATCCCTAAAAATTCCATGCCCAGAGATGCAGCATTTCAGATTGTAAACGATGAGCTTATGTTGGACGGTAACCCTAGGTTGAATCTAGCTTCCTTTGTTAGCACATGGATGGAGCCGGAGTGCGACAAGCTTATCATGTCTTCCATTAATAAGAACTACGTCGATATGGATGAGTACCCCGTTACCACTGAACTTCAAGTCAGTAGTAATACTCTCTCTATCTCTATTTATGTGAGTTTGTTAGAATGAACTAACTTTGAAATTTGTTAAGAGGACTAAAATGAGAGATTCTGAGTTAAATTTTGGGAGGGAAGGAGTATTGACTATATGTAATGGACACAGAGCTTAGTTCAGTGCACTGATAGTCAGTTCATTTTTTTGTAATTAGGTAATTATAGATAAATCTCCGGAAAAACATTAATTGATAATCTGTAAAAGTCGAAACTAATTAAGAGGAGTTCTTTTCAAAATTTGGTCCAAAATCCATGGCCAAAAGCTACTTAACTTGATAGATCTGTCCTATATCCTTATGTTGATGTTACTAAAAAATTTGAGGTAAACAGTTGCTTTGATGCCAGATATTGTTTGATGATTTTGGATTGATGTTGTTGGAATGAAATTAAACGTTTTAGGGTTGCAAACTTGAAATGCTAGTATGGATAGAGGTGATGATAATTTTTACTTTTGTGTAGATACTGTTGATATTCAGAGTGATTTGATTTTGTGTTGCAGAATAGGTGTGTTAACATGTTAGCACATCTTTTCCATGCCCCAGTTGGCGACGATGAGACCGCAGTAGGAGTTGGTACAGTCGGTTCATCAGAGGCAATCATGCTTGCTGGTCTTGCTTTCAAACGCAAATGGCAAGCGAAAAGGAAAGCAGAAGGCAAACCTTTTGATAAGCCTAATATAGTCACTGGAGCTAATGTGCAGGTAAATCAGACTTCCAGTCAACTTTTCAACTGTCTTTCATGTACTGTGAATGAACTGTGGACCTGAGTTTGAAAGTTTATTGCTTCTGTTTCTTGGATCAAGATGTCCAATGTTACGTTGATTTGTAATCCTAGTCTTGAAACATATGGTGAAATTCTACATGATATTATTGTCAAATTGCAATCTTGTTAATTTCAAGCAGTGTTTTAAAAGACAGTGTTGGGACTCGCCCCAAGGCGGGCCTCTGGCAAAACACCCCAAGAGCCTTAAGCATGCTCAACGCCCAACGCTTGAGGCTTGCTTAACATATCTTATACAAATTATGTGTTAAATTTTTTAGTTAACATTGTTGAACTTCACAATGTTTAATAAATGAACAATACTTAATAGTTTCTTCATCTATAGAAATGAGAAGATTGAGAGCAACTCAAATAACAAGTTGCAGTATGACATATTTACTATTTGGTAACACTGTGAGGAAGATTATTATGTACTATTTTTTCAAGAAATACATACTGAAATTTTATTTTTTGACTTATCATTGTCTTCATGTTTGTGTCATGTTTCAAAATTATCTTGTTTTCTTGTTTAGCTATTTGAAAGATATTTTTATATAATACTAGTAACTTTTATTGATTATTTTCTTTTAGGAGGGTAAATTGCATTGTATGATAGTAATATATATTTAGAAATACTGATTTTTTTATTATCAGAAAGTAATTATTATTTTCTTTTATTGATTATTATTATTATTGATTATTTTCTCTTAGAAATAATGATTTTTTTATTCTTAGAAAGTAAGATTTTAGACTTGATTTGCACCTCATAATAATTTGTATATTATTACGTAGTTTTTGTACTTGTAAAATCATGTTGGAAGTTTTATTTTCTATGAGTTTTGTTTTCTTAACAATGTTTGTATTATTTTAAACTATTGATATGTTTTTATAATTTTGTGTTATTATATTATTTTACTGTATTGGAAATTAAAAATCTAAAGAACCATGGGCTCACGCCCCATGCTTCTTGGCTTACACCTCACCCTGTGCTAAATAAAACACCCCGATCACGCCCCTAGCCTTTTAAAACACTGATTCCAAGTGACGAAATCTGATTAGATGGAACGCTCTAATAAACAAATATTTTGTCAATTGTCATTCTATTCCCTTGATCATCCGTCTAGGACAAGATTAACTACTAAAACCTTGTAAGTGATGTATAATTGTCTGATTACTAAAGTTTGGTTTTTCTGCTACATGCAATCTTTGATTCTGCTGAAACTTTTCTGTCTGAACTTGATCGGATGTAGGTCTGCTGGGAAAAATTTGCAAGGTACTTTGAGGTTGAGTTGAAGGAGGTGAAACTAAAAGAAGGATACTATATAATGGACCCTGCCAAAGCAGTAGAGATGGTGGATGAGAATACAATATGTGTTGCTGCAATTCTTGGTTCCACTCTGACTGGCGAATTCGAGGATGTGAAGCTCCTAAATGAGCTCCTTACAAAAAAGAACAAGGAAACTGGATGGGATACACCAATCCATGTTGATGCTGCTAGTGGAGGATTTATTGCTCCTTTCCTGTGGCCTGATCTTGAATGGGATTTCCGGTTGCCTCTAGTGAGAAGTATAAATGTCAGTGGTCACAAGTATGGCCTTGTATATGCTGGTGTTGGTTGGGTGATATGGCGAAGCAAGGAAGATTTGCCCGATGAGCTCGTCTTTCATATAAACTACCTTGGATCCGATCAGCCTACTTTTACTCTCAACTTCTCTAAAGGTAATATCAAGTACACTTTTTATGCAGTGGGAGAAAATAAGGAATGATTTGTCGTTCAGAAGCAGTTTCCAATTTCTACGTGAGATCTCGAGTTGATGTTAGCTTTAATGCTGTTTCCCAATTTCAGGTTCCTATCAAATAATTGCGCAATATTATCAGTTAATAAGACTTGGCTTTGAGGTAATTACTGAAATCACATTAAACACAACTCTGTTTCTTCATGTCTGAACAACAATTGCCTGGATTTTAGTACTATTTAATATTAGTCAAAAGCTGAGTTCTCTTCAAAGGTATTATTTAGATCTTATATTGTGCTTGCTTGCAGATGTTAACCCTGTAAATATACAGTTCCTTTGATAATGCAGAATACCTCAGAATTTAAAACAAATTTTACTCAGAAGAGTTATGGAGGAAAATAGTGGAATGTTGGTAATTTTTAAATGATGTTTGTCGACAGCAATGTTCCTTCTGAGGTGGTTGAGGATGTTGAATCTTGCTGTCTCGAGTAAACCTGCCATAAGTCGCATTGTTCAAGTATGATACAAAATGATTTACAGTTTTGTTTCTGGTTTGCAAGGGTTATAAAGGCGTCATGGAGAATTGTGCAGCAAATGCAAAAGTACTAACAGAGGGAATCACAAAAATGGGGCGGTTCGATATTGTCTCCAAGGATGTGGGCGTTCCTGTTGTAGCATTTTCTCTCAGGGACAGCAGCAAATATACAGTGTTCGAAGTGTCTGAGCATCTCAGAAGATTCGGATGGATTATCCCAGCATACACAATGCCACCGGATGCTGAACACATTGCTGTTCTGCGGGTAGTCATTCGAGAGGATTTTAGCCACACCCTAGCAGAGAGACTTGTCTCCGACATTGGTAAAATTCTGAATGAGCTAGACGCACAGCCTTCTCGTTTGCCCACCAAAGGTGTTCGTGTCACTGCAGAGGAAGTGCGTAATGACAAGGGTGATAAGCTTCATCAGTTTCACAAGGACACCGTTGAGACTCAGAAAGACATAATCAAGCATCGGAGAAAAATCGCAGGGAAGAAGACCAGTGGAGTCTGTTAGTTCTGGCCACACTTGTTTCTGGGCTACGCTTTCATCGTCATCCTGTAGTATTTATTTCGATTTAGGTGTGTTGTTTCCATCTAATGTAGTTGTTGGTACTGTAAATGCTGTCATGATCTTGGCTCTGTATATGTTAATAAGCACAATATTTCAAGTTTCTGCAACATATTTTCCTTATAGGCATGAATGTGGATAGGGTCACAAGGCCTAATTGCATAGTAAGTGTTGAAAATTAATGCTTGGTAATTAGGTACGGTCGTTTGGTTTGAATATAAATTATGTTGAGATAAATTATGTTGGGTTTGGTTATCCTCATAATAGTTTTTTTTGAGTGTTTGGTTTTTTCATTAAAAATAGTATTCATACGATATCTCTTCAACATAAATTGTTTGTTTCCAAAAATGCTCTTTTATTGAGTTTTTCAAATATCAATTGCTAGAGCTTTAATTATTCATTCTTAAAGCAAAACATTTGCCTGATTTAGCTTAATTATTTTATTTTATTTTTTGAATAAGGAAGATTTTTTCTTTATTAATCAAAGACGCATTAGTACTGTTTTTTATTAAAGGGAACTTATAAAATACTTATTGCAAGCAGTGTGCGAGTTTACAAAAATTATTACTATTATTAAAATATTGTAACTTAATTATGTCGACTTAATTTGAATATTCTCAAGATTATTTACGGGGATATTTTATGTCAAGTTGTAATGTCTTGCAAATACACAAGTCAAAAAGTGATTAAAAAGGAAGTCAAAAAGTGATAAAAAGAAAAATTAGTTTTGTCAATTATATAAATTTATCTCATCACAAATTGTGATGAGATTATTATACCATCTATTATAAGGGACAATTTATCCTTTTACTATTTATTAGTCCCGAGATGAATTATTCTCTATTTGACAATCAAACGCTCATTTAAATATCATTAAAATTTTATCTTAAAATTATTTATTCTTATCCCTTACACCAAACGACTCCTATCTACTACAAACATGGATAACAAGTTCACAAAGCAGTCAAACTAAAATAAATTATAATGTGAATGACAAATTAGTGGGCATGATGTGAAGAAAGTGATTATTATTCATTACAGCTTACTATTGTGTTGTGTTTGATAATTTTATTTTGTAGTGTCGTACAATGAGAAAGAGATTTTGAAGATTAAAAAAAGTATTTTAAGTTTTAAATTTATATTTTAGAGTAAATTTTTGTAGTGGAGTTATTGATTCTTTGGACTCAAAAACTAATTCAAATTTCTTTTAATATGTGATGTTGTGTATCAAGTGACTGTATTTTGGAAGGAATAAGTTAAAAATTATATTGTTAAATCATTCAAGATTACACCACAATAGATTTTAATAAAAAAAGAGTATAGTATTTGTGCTTCAACTTAAATATTGATTTATTATTCATTTTAGTTTTAACTATAATATATTGTGTTTTCACAACTCTTATCTTTTCCTTTTCTAAAAAGAGTATATAATACTTTATGTGTTTAAACCCTATATTTATTTGTTTTAATTTAATTTTTTGGTGGTTATTTAGAAAAAGAATGTCTATTTTTATTTTTGAGGACTCTTTGATTAATTTTTCACCCATCATGTTTAAAGTGATAGAATCAAAGAATATTTAAAAGATTTTATATTTTTTAATAATTTTTATGTCAAATTAAAATCAAATAAAAATAAATTGAAATAGAGAAAATACTAGTAAAGAGTTTGAGAAAATGTCTAAAATGTCTCTTGTCATTGGGTTAAGGTTCAAAGTGATCTTTGAATTTTCATCTGGTTAATTCCTCATGTTTGCAATATTCTTGCACTTGTGGTCCTCCAATAAATTTTTGAGTTATTTTTTTAACATTGATTTGGTCCATATTGTTATGCATTAAATGTTCGATCGTCTTTAATATATTTAGTAGAAATAATAATTACATGTGAAAGAAGATTAGAAGAAAAATATCTTATTTTGTTCAGTAAATATATTATTTCAACTAACCTAAGAACAACTTGACATATAATGCTACAAGAAAAGAACATTTTGTACTATTCCAAGTGGAAGTGGCGTGATAAATATCTCGATTTCAGCTGCAAAGATATTTTTACTAAACAAAACAAGGTATTATCTTCTCATCTTCTCTTACATGGAGTTATTTTTTCTATTAAATATATAACAAAAAATGACTGGACCTTCCATATAGAAAATTGTGAAAAAAATTAATGTTAAAAAATAGGTATAACATAGGAATCCCACGAGTGGCATCCGAAAAGAGTAAAATATAAGTAGACTTTACCACTACCTTATAAAGGTAATGTTACCAAAAATATACTAATATTATAAAAATAAGGAAATATTAGTGCTCCGTATAAAAACTTAAAAATAACTTTAAAATTTAATAAAAAAATGAGGGACTATTTTGATCTTTTCTAAAAAGTTCACATTTTAAGACGGAGAACATTTGGTCAATAGAAAAAAGATAATGCTGTTTCCCGCCAAATTGGGGATCGACAAATACCTAAAACCAGTGCCAGTCCCGCCCGTATCGCCATTGATATCAGATCCAGAAATTCTTACAGCTTCAAAAACGAAGAGAAATTTCAGACGAAAAATCTGAAGAAGGAAAAAGATGAGTGGAGTTCTAAGAAACAAAGTACAGAGGAAGTTCAAGATGAGGGGTTACTCTCTCAAAGTTGAAGCTCTCTCCGAAGTCCTCTCTTTCCTTTCCAATTTTCCCTCCGATGCCCTCGACGACGCTCTTGAACTCCTTCTAGATGAGCTTCATCATCTTTCATGTCCGTACATTTCTTCGTTTAATAGAACCCCTTTTGCTTATTTTTTAATTTAATTGCTATTTTTAATGATTTTTGTGCAATTCTGTTTGATTTGGGCAGTGAAGTCTTCGATTTTGGATAGGGAACCGGTCCATAAAGTGGCGAGCCTTTTATTGGAGGCAGATGCTGCTGTTGAAGAGAACCCTAGCTCCAGTTCTTCATCTGCTTCTGCCCTTCGTGTTATTGATGCTTTTATTGTCCCTAAATTCCGATACGATCCTGTTAAGAAGTTCTTTCATGAGTATGCTGCTCAACTCTTCTATTCATTTTGCCTCTTTTCTTATTCAATTTATTGGGTTCTTTTATCCTGGTTGCAACTTTATGAATTTGGGTATTTCTTGCATCTCTTTCCCTGCACCCCTTTATAGGCGCAGTAAGCTGTAATTTGGTTTCTAGAAATGTTTGTTTTCTCACATTTACTTGTCAACGTTGCTTGATTTCTATGGGAGAGCTCTGGTGCATTCAAATGAGCATAATCTGGAACTGTCCACTGTATGAGTTTAAAGAATTTAACTATTTCATTGGAATGTTACTAGAGTTTTAAGACAACTTCTCCAATTGTTTAAGTTGATGTTTTTCAGGAATAGGTGTACTCAAAATATTCAACAACAGAAGATTGATCATGATTAAAAAAACTGAAATAGGAAAATTACAATAACAAAGTAATATTGATAGAGAAAAGCAGAAGGAGATGATGATATAGACAGGAAGGGGATGAGAAGCTAGAGAAGAAGGGAGATGAGAGGATTCAGATTTTCACACCAATGGGCATAGCCCTCCTCATATTACTGAGTACTAGTTGTGAAGTTACATTTCTTCCTTACTTTTCCAGTAGCCTTTCGACACCCTTTATCTACCCGGATCCAGATATGGTCAACCAGCAATTCGTCGGGCGATTTCATCTTTTGACCCTTGTGTAAATACTCTCGAGGCCCAATTGCTTCAATTTGGTCTGGCCTTTTCATAATATTCTCTTTGAATTGGTATAAAATTGAGGAAGCTGAAACCTTTATTAGCTTTTTAGTTTTATTTTATCAACTATTATAGTATTTGTTCAAAGCGTAGTCATTAACAAGAATTTCAGTTCTAAAATAACTAGATACCAAAACTATGCTCCATTTTTTTTCTTGAAAGTGTGTGTTTTACTTAGCTTTCTGACAGATCTGTATATACTTTTGGAATCACCTATGCTTAGAATTTCAGTTAAAAGAAGAATCCATTTTCTGTGTGTAGGCACACAGGGAGGCTACCCATTCACGGTGATGCCTCTGCAAAAGCCACCTTATACAAGGATAGATTCCTCTTATTGTTTCAAAGGTTATCTCGTGATCCACGGTTTTCGACCCCTGCTATTGATGCCCCTTCTTCTGATTATGGCAGCTGTGAGGTGAGTGGCAACAATGATCCTAGTTTAGATTCACATCTCTTTAGATGAATTGCAGAGTTATGGCTTTCAAGTTCCTGTGGAAATGATGCTCACAGTAGGAAATTGTTGTTTTGCAGATATCTCCAATTCAATCTCTTGTTGGACGAGTAGGGAGAAGATGGATAATGGGAGTAATATCTCAGTTGGAAGATGGTCATTTCTACTTGGAAGACCTTACTGCAGCCGTCGAAGTAAATTTATCGAGTGCAATATCCTTTTCAGCTGTTTTATCTTATTTCATTGCTCATGATGGTCTGCAACTAATATACCTGAGTCTGAGTATTTAATGTCCTTCATAAGCAAGTTTTTCCCTTCTGATGTTGAACCATTACTGATGATTTTTTCTCTCTTGTTAGTTCTTTGGTTGTCCTAGAAACCTATCCATTTGCTTATATCAGATATGGTTTTTCCTAAAGCCCTTAGTTGCTGGTTTGCTTTACACATTTCCTCCTGTAATAAGTCTTAGTGTCTTACAATTTCACTTCTTGTTTATATTATTATTCCTTAAATTTGGTCCATCTTATAATAGAGTTATAGAACTAAAGCACATTGAATTGGCCCCCTCTCTGTTGATGGAAATGTTCGGAAATTGTGCTCTTAGAGTTAACAGTATTGGCAATTACATGCTGTGTATCCATAACCTGCAGTACAAGATAACTACAGGTTTCTTTGTGGAAAATACAGTTGTCCTTGCAGAAGGCGAAATGCAGTTGGATGGTGTTTTCCAGGTCAATTCTTCTGCTGAATCTCTTCTTTGAAATACTAGTTTGAACTGGATAAAAACTTAAAAGAGGTCGATAAACTTCAATTCTTGTACTTTGTGGTGCTTAGGATCCAAGAGAATTTCATCAATCTTCACTTTTAGTTTCTTATCAATATCTGATGAAGTAATTACAAGAGAAGTGAGTTCTGCCTGTTTAGAATCAATTCGTATTCCTAGTTCTACAAGTGAAGAATAAGATCAATCAAGCTTGCCAGTTGCCAAAGCTGGTTGCATTTTGCTCCAGAGCCAATTCTGTACCTGCCAATTCACAATTTTCTCAAGAAAAGCTTGCCAAGTCTGGTGCTTCAATTTTTTTTTTTATTCTAGTGTGACTGTTTGGAAACTTTAGGCAATTATTGTACCAAAAGTGATATAAGCCACCACATAAGATTTGATGTCAAATTGCTTGGCTGAGTTTTGGATATGTTAATATTATTGGTGGTTTAATTAATAGCTAATTTGCTTAGAGTATCATGCAGGTCAGAACATGTGGATTTCCTCCATTAGAGGACAGAGAAAAGTCCATGGCCTTTTTTTCAGGACTAGACTTCTTTGGTGGGGGTATTCTTACCAAAGAAGAAACTGTATCCTTTTTTACTTCGTTCAATAATACAAAAATTGAAAGTACATGGCAAAAGTATTCATGGTAGCTAAGAATGGATATGAAGCTTCCCTAACTTCTGCAATAGTTAAGGCTTGCAGAGCTGGAGAAAAATGCTGTGAATGATATGTTTGTTATACTATCTGATATATGGCTGGACGAGGAGGAGGTATATATGCTTCTTTTTTCTCTAACCCTCTCTATTCCTTGTTTTAATACGTTTGGACTAGTTATGGTTGCCTGATCCACCATTCTCCCCTATCCTTAGAGAAGACTTTGGGAAATCTGGAGACAATCCTCAATGGTTATGAAAATGTAGAGGTGGTTCCTTCTTTATTTGTCTTCATGGGAAACTTCTGCTCGCAGCCATTTAATCTTTCATTCAAGTCCATCTCAAGTCTCAGGCAAGTGCAAGTTTGAAATTTAGCTGTATTACAATATTACTGCTACGAATGTTGATAAATGACAAACAAACATAATATTCAGAGTTCAGTTTGGAAAGCTCGGGCAAATGATTGCATCGCACCAACGACTAAAAGAGCATAGTAGGTTTCTTTTTATCCCCGGTCCTGATGATGTAGGTGTGTTGATAAACCATCAGAATTTGTTGTTGTAAGCTTTTGCCGACTCAATAAAATAGTGAGTAATTTTCTTTTGTTTCTCCAGGCCCTTCGACAGCCTTACCCAGATGTCCTTTGCCTAAATACCTAACTGAGGAACTTCAGAAATATGTCCCAAATGCAATATTCTCCAGTAACCCTTGCAGGTATCCTTTGTTTGCTGCACCCTGACTTTTGAATCAAACAACAAGAGCTGAAACTCTGAGCTTCTTTTCAATTCTTTAACAAAAAGAAAACAAGTAATGCAACAGTATAGTTCACAGTTTGGATCTTTCCTCTTCCGCCCAATCTAGATGAGCACAATCAAAATTGACATCATACAATCGCTCATGTTAACGTTGTAAGCATTTTGGCTGTTTAGGTGCATGCCACAAAGGATTGCATCTTCTGCTGAAACGTTAACATATTATATCATAGATAAAGTGAGTCATTCTCAAGTTTTCATGTTGAAACAGAATCAAGTTTTATACCCAAGAGATTGTGCTGTTCCGCCATGATATGCTTTATAGAATGCGAAGATCGTGTCTGATACCTCCCTCAACGGAAGAAACGAGTGATCCATTTGAGCATGTAAATTATCTTTGTAGTCTCAAAGTTTGGATTTTGTTTGGTATCATAGGTCGAAATTCAGGATATGCTCATGTTTTATTTTCCTTGCAGCTTGTTGCGACTATAATACATCAAACCCATCTCTGCCCCCTACCCTTGACGGTTCAACCCATTATCTGGAATTATGATCATGGTCTACACCTATATCCAACCCCGCATACGGTACTTTCCTCTTTCTTCTATATGGAGATTTTTTAGAAATCAGAGTTTCTTCAAAATTTATATTCCTCCAACAAAAAAGTTAACAAGATGCATGTATAACTTCCCATTTAAAAGTTGTGATGCTAAACCATCAAAATATACCGTAAACTTGGTGAAATTATATTGCACTAACAACTGAAGTTGAAGTTTCAAGATTTGGTTTTACTTCAACACATAGTTTTTTTTTTTTGCCTTAACACTGAAAATCCAATAGTTTCCTATCTATGTTGACCGGACCCTCCAAAGATGCATATCTTTTGAAGAATTTGATACACACCCAACAATATTTGTTGATGAGTCCAAGCAAGACTGATACTAGGGGATATATGATTGCAGAATCATGACTAATGTCCGTGATCTTGTTTCAGAATGTTCCCCATGTGATTAAATGGTTTCATAAACTGTCTCAAGCTTAGAACATGTATTATCTCCTTTTATACTGCCTGAAGCTGATACTAGGATATGCGTCCTAACTGTAATTGATAAAATTTGATCTGATATTTCCGAACAGATAGTGTTGGGGGACAAAAGTGAGCAGAAAGCTTTCAGATACACAGGAGTTACATGCTTTAATCCTGGTTCCTTCTCAAACGATGGCACATTTGTGGCATATCGGCCGTGCAATCAGGAAGTAGAATTATCAGCATTGTAACTTGTAAGCATCAACTTCAAGCTGCCATCTTAGCTTAGTGATTAACTCTTTGGTGGCTAAATTAGTCTTAATTGTTAACTCTTTGGTGGCTAAATTAGTCTTAATTGTCTTTTGGCTCTTTCATTCTTTTTCCATCTATAGTATGGTTTTGTATATTAATTTATTTTCTTTGACTCTTTTGATTGTCAAAATCAAGTAATCTTGGATAGATGTTAACTTGAATACCGCCTCAAGGTAGCTCCCTCATTCCAGACCCCGCTTGTCGAATAATATTATGTTATTGTAGCGCAGAATTGGATATCCACTAAAATTTTCAACATAACATTCAAGACACTTTTTTGGTTTGATTTCTTATTTTCCCTTTTTGTTAGATATTGAAATTGTAGTGTAGCATATTATGACATATGGAACAGGACAATAGCAAATCACTGAACATATTTGTGCAAGATGGCACAATTTTCTTTCCTCTTGATTAATTGAGATGACTTTTTTAACATATCTCTTAATGTCTGTTTTTATTATGATTAATCCATTCCGCCAGTCAAATGTGGATGCTACAAAGTACTAAGTGTTGTTATCATTGTGGGACTTTGTGAGATTATTGCACTAATTCACACTTATTTATGCCGAAAGATAAGCTTATTTGTGTTAATGCGGTAGTTAATTTTAATGTCCATGTGCTATTATAATATCTTTTGATTGATTTGGTAGTGTAGTTTTTTCCTCTTGCACTCAGCTACACCTTTTCTACTGCTTCTCTCCAAGAAAGAAAGTAGAAATACATTTATTTATAATAATATTAGAAACTGGAAAATTTATTCTTCGACTGTAAAATTACTTAGATATGAATGAAATAAATTAACAAATACCAAATCCTTATCAAATTTAATTTCCTACGACTGAGGAACCTTTTGTGTGTTTGGTTTCTCCGTTTTCCTTTCTCTTTCAAATTTACTTTCAACCATAACTTTTTCTGGAATGCTGAAATATTGGTTTACTAGGTATCTAAATATGTAAGTTTGGTAGTTTTGTACTTAATAGTGGTCTTAATTTTATTAGTTTAGATTTTAGTTATTAAGTTTATTTATTTTTTTAAGCTTGACTCTTAATTAATACATATATATAAAATCCACTTAATGGGTTTGAATAAATTTGAATAATTAAGTTATGTAACAAAATTTAATATTATCAAAATCTCTTGTTCAAAGATTTTATAAATGGTAGTTGATCAATTTCACTCATTCATTGTTATTACCATTGCCACTATTATCAACCATCATTGCTTCTTATCGTTATCATCTACTACCAACATCATCTCAAATCACAATTACCATTACTGTCAATCACTCTAATTAGTTGTTACTATTACTATCCGGTGATTACAATCATCATCACAAACAATCATTACCACAATAACCACCATCTTCAACTACAATAACAACTACTGTCAATCGCTGTAATTAGTTGTTATTATTTCTAGGCACCATTAACAATCATCATCATTAACCACTATTATTGCAACAACCACTCATCACCACGTACCAACCACCAACGTTAACCACAAGCAACATTACTCTCGATCACGATAATTAATTGTGACTATTATTAGCCATCATTTAAAATCATCATTGCCACAATAAACACCTATCATTAAGTATCAATTACACCATCCTCAATTACAATCACCATTACTGTCAATCACTATAATTAGTTGTTACTACTACCACCTACTATTTACGTACCATCATCACCATTACCACTACAACATAACAACAATTAACCATCACCACCACCAACCACTAAGTCATATATCGTCAACTACGATATTAGTTGATCAGCACCCACTACTAACTACCACTATTATTTATCAATCGCCATCATCATCACTGCTTGCTACTACTCACACCCACCAATATTAGTCGATATCCTCCCGATCGGCATTCACAATCACCATAGTATGTCAAAACAATATTTTAATTATTTTGTATTCATATTTTAACAATTTGTTTGTATGTTCAATTTGAATATCTAAATCTTAATGCATATCTTAATATTTAAATTTAAATATTTTAATTTTAATGAAAATAAATGAGGTATTAGTACGAAAAAGTTGCCAACTAATAAAACAAACAACAACATACCCAGTGAAATCCCACAAGTGGGATCTGGGGAGGGTAGAATGTACGCAAACCTTACCATTACCTTATAAAAGTAGAGAAGTTGTTTCCTGGGAACCCTTGTCTCAAAAACCCATAAGCAGAATAAACTAGATATGATAAAAAAGAAAGGAAAGCGAACAAAAAGGGCTCTAATAACGAAAACACATGACAATATATACTATTATAGAATTAACACATATACGACAGATAATGACAGCACATGATGCAAAACACGACTACTCCTGCTACCCTGCTATACCCCAAGGCTAGACAACAACCTAACCCTACCAACCACTTAGCCTACTACTCTAATTCGCGACTTCCATACTTTTCTATCTAAGGTCATGTTCTCGGTGAGATCAAGTTTCGTCATATCTTATCTGATCACCTTCTCCCCAGTACTTCTTCGGTCTACCTCTACCCCTCCATGTAACTCCCAAAACCAACCTCTCGCACCTCCTAACAGGAGCATCGGTACGCCTTATCTGCACATGTTCAAACCATCGCAATCTCACTTTCCTCATCTTATCTGCCAACTAATAGAATGATTTATATTACTAGCCTTACGTGACACAAAAATTACAAGGGATTGCATAATTTATTTAGGAATATGTTTCTCAGAATTAAGTTACTAATCTAGACTGTCAATTAAAATTAAAATTTTGGAAAAAATAAAGTAGAGTGGTAACCTACTCGAGGCAAGTTATATTATCAATTTATATAAAACAAGATCTTTACTAGACATGTGTTAATTATATTCCATCAAGGACATTAGTAGGGTCATACGAACTCTTTTTGATGGAAAATTATATTATTTATATATGATTAAAATAACTTTTTATGTATATTCAGTAGATGTTGAACCTCTTCGATTAGTTCATATGTTACTTATTCAAATTTTGAACCCTCTTGATGAAAATCTTGGCTCTGCCATCGGACATTACTACAGAACTTCACATAAAGGAAACTACTATTAACATTCCAAAAACTAGTTAATTACTAACTTATAATGGAAAAGCCACACAATTTATCATTCGTGTACTTTCATGAAACTAAAATCAGGTAATAGAAAAGTACAATGTTGGAATTTAATGAAGATGATTGAATAACAAATTATTGTCTTACTTAAAGACAATACTACAAGTTTCCTTTATAAGAATAGATAAATTAGGTCAGGTAGGTGTATACCTAATTTAAAATGTCATAGGAAAAGAAAATTCTTTAACTTGCAAATGGTTAAGCTGTTAGTTTTCAGTTAGCAATTTGCAGTTGAGAAGCTTAATTGTGTAAGCTTCAAATGCAAAAAATAATGTATACAGTACATTGTTTGATATTTTCCATATTGAATGTGTGTGCCTAATTAAACGACACATTTATCTATTATGCATTTATATTTCCTTAACTTTCTCTGCATAACTACTCTGTAAAATGCACCAACCTTTTTTGTAGGTACGACCGTACAAGTAAAGGCCGAGCGACAACACATTTTGTGGTGTATTTTGTACCAATTATTCTTTTTCATATATATTTGAAAAATAATAAATTTGGACTATCACTTCTTTCATTAATGAAGTCATTTTGCTCATCTTTGAGAAATTTCTTCTCTAGAAAAAATGTTTTCGACCAAAACATGGAACAAATAAAAAATATATATATATTTTTGTAATAAACACCAAATGCACCCTTAATAATTACTAATTAATAATTTTATGCCCGGGCATATCTTTAATTAAATCTCACGTAGTTCACTCAGAGAAGGATCTTCTCCATTTTCTCTCTTCATTTTCTATAAGTTCCTATTTTAATATTGAACACATGATATAAGTTAGATTTAATGGTTAAGATTTAACCAAACTATGTTAGAGATGTATTTAGTCAATCAAATTTTAATCATTAAATCTAATTTATATCACGTGTCGACTATCAAAATAGAAAGACCAAATAGAAACTTGAGGAAAATGAAGAAAAGCCTCCTCCAATTCACAAGACATATTACTTTCAAGTCGAACTATATATGCATCAATATGTATGTAATATGAATATTTTAGAAGATATATACATGTATTTATTTATGTATTTAACTTATATGTATCTTAAAGTTGACAATATATACTGATGAACCTTTAGACGTAGATATGCATGCGTAAATCATCCAAGAGAAATAAAATGAAGAGATTAAGGAAGTAGGTAAAACCGGTGAAGACACAAGATTTAGTCCAACATGAATATGTTATATAATTTTTATTATTATTATGAAGCTTATACAATTTTGACATGTACCAATTACTTGTTCATCCTATCTAGAATATGTAGACGAATTTATAATTTGAAATGTATTATACGTACATAGTTAATAAATTTTTAAATAAATATACATGGTTTAGAGATCTTTGATACATTAATGTTATTAAGTTCTGTCGAATTTGTATTTTTCATAGGCTTAATTTATAAGTTTGTGCTTCAAATTTACCATCAATACAATAAAATCATAAATTAATGAGATAAGGTTAAAAAGAACACATCCTAACTATCCCAATCTTATGAATTTAATACCTGAGCTATCGAGAATGTGAGTTCCTATTTGAACTATCACCCAATCGTTAGCAAAATACACTTCGACTAATTTCTGATAATGTATGTACACTCGTTAGCAAAATACACTTCGACTAATTTCTGATAATGTATGTACACTTTCTCTTTTGTTTAAAAATTTTGCCACGTATCACTCCATGTGAAAAAATAATTTCAACATGGAAAATCTGAATAAATCAATATTAAATTAAAAACTAAGGTTAAAAGTTAAAACTATCCCATATAAATTAAATTATTCCAACTGCGACATCTATTATCTTCTTCTCCATCTTCTTATCTATGGTCTCATCTCTGTCGTGGCATTGATATCTTCGACCTGAAGTGAAGAGTTAAGAGTTTAAAAGAGTTCAATTCAAAATATACGTAAAAAATTAGCGTGTCAATAAATAGAGATATTATATATGCGAGGTGCACGAACATTATTGGACAAACACACCAACAAGCATTTATAGACAAACATCTGGTTTAGTCACTGCCTAGGTGTGTTGTGTTAACCATAGTGATAGTTCAAATAAAAAACTCACAAACTTAGATAATTCAGATAGAAAATTCAACAAACTAAAATAGTTTAAATGTGTTTTTAATACTTTACTTACCTTAATTAATTTTCTTTTCGTTGATAGTTGTTACAAACGAGGACTAAGTGGATTTATGACATACTTGTTAGAAGCTTATAAGTTTTACTTACAGATGGAAGTTGAGAGATTAAGAGGGATGTAGACTACCTTAATTGTAACAATAATCCAATTTCACATAAAATAAAATATAGTAATAAAACATAAGTTAGGCCAACTATATGAAAGTAGTCTTATGACAAGTCAACAACACCTTTTCGTTATTTTGAAAAAAAAAAAATCAATTACCAACTTTTTGTTTATTTGTTAGTTTATTAATATTGCATTTTCGTTATTCATGTTTAACAGATTATAATAATTAAGATATATAATCTATTTTGTTGATGAATTTGATATGGTCCGGTTTGAACTATTAACGAGAATAAACAACATTAACTTTTTTGTTTACTAATCAAATTAGTAACATCATTTTTGTTGGAGGACCCATTACTAAGAGGGTTGATGCCCATGTCAGCACTAATGACTCCCTTTAATTACTTTTTTTATTTGAGAGATAGGGTTAAACTCGATAGAATTTTAAATTTATGAATTCTGTATTTGAAAAAATATAGTTTGTTTAACTCAGAACGAATTATTTATATGTGTTATTGAATGGGGGATTCAGATCTTAACACAAATATAAAGTTCGGACCAAAGTTAGCTAGTCATGAGTTTTGCTTAAGAGGAACTTTTAACTAGCAGATATTTAATTTTGTCTCTGTGTGTGACATTATTAGTACTCCCTCTGTTCATTTTTAGTTTTTACTGTTTCCTTTTTTAGGTTACTTTGATAAACTTCAAGCTAGGGTGAAGTAGCTAGATGTAATTTTAATATTTAAAATCTAAAATTTAGATGGTTGAAAATTGTACGAAAAATATTATAAGTTGCAATCTTTCTCATATTAAAATGATGAAAAAATGCACCTTAAAAATATTGGTCAAAATTCATATAGTTTAACCTCGATAAATAAAATAGCGACAAGTAAAAGTGAATGGAGAGATTAGTAATTAATGAAAATGTTTTTAGATACTTTCTTTAAATTTCTTAACCATGGTTAAGAAATACTCTAATTATTATTTTATGTAACATTAAAACTTATCATTTTTTTCTAGGTTATTATAATCCTTATCATACACCATGAGTACCTTCGTCGTTCACTTTTAGTTGTCAAAAATTTTTTAATTTGATTTTCACTTTTACTTATCATTTTTGACGAATCAAGGTAGAACAATTTTTCTTCATATTATACCCTCAATGTATTGTTATTAAGTTAATGGCTTTGAAAAATATAATGAGTAAATACGTATGAAACCTTCTTAATTAACAGAGATAAAATAGTAAACTTACTATACCTATAATTATTTTCTTAAAAATAAGTGTCTTAAATCAAAATTTTGACAAATAAAAATGAACAGAAGGAAAGCGAGAGTGATGTGATGGTGTAAAATTTTCTTAATTAAGTAAATAGAGAGAAGAAAAAAGATTAATATAAGGTGGTTTATGAGCAGATGTCATGTAGGTTAGAAAAACAGGAAAGACGTTGAAAGCAGAACAAGATTCTCCCAACTACGCAACCTATAATTCTCTTTCATATTTATATATATAACAACTTGTACTTTATGAAACAAATATAGTACTCCCATCCATTTTCATCATATTATAAGAAAGGGAGCTAGCTTTTTTCTTTGTTTGTTTGTTACCCTAGACGTTCTTATATCAATCTCAGGTACACCACTTTAATTTCAAGTCTCTCCAAACAACCCCTTAATTCTTCTTCTTATGTTATTTAAGATCAATCTGATTTTTTATTTGTTATGCGCGATCTTTTTCTATATGTATAGCTAGGTTAAAATTTTATGTGTCTTTTGTTAAAGCTTGTTATGTTTGTTTTTTTTAGTGTATGGTGAATCGTTAAGAAAATTAAATAGTTGATCAAGCTACGAACTAAGGGTTTCGGATTATCGATCGATTGGATTGATCATGTGTAGCAGAGGGCATTGGAGGCCTCATGAAGATGAGAAATTGAAAGAATTAGTTGCCAAATATGGACCTCATAATTGGAATGCTATTGCTCTAAACTTACAAGCCAGATCAGGTAATTGTGATCTATTTATAGTATGTATGTATATATAAGCTCATGTATTTTATTTATATTATAACATGACTCTAGGGCTTCAATATTAACAATCATATAGCATATTATATATATTAACTCATGAGTGGAAAAAGAAAATTTTCAAGTAAGTAACCTAAATCAGGACTCACTATAATCATATCAAACAACATATCCAATAAAATTCCACAAGTGGGGTTCTGGAGAGGATAAAATGTTTACAGACGTTAACATTACCTCATAGAGATAGAGAACCTGTTTCTGGACTCACTCTAATCATATCATGTTCAAAAATGGATCTTCGGTCTAGCTAATTTACCTGAAAACTTAGTTCATTAGTCTAGGTAAGCATCGTCCAATACCATATAAAGAAAATTGTCCAAGTAGAACTTAACAGAGTTAAGAAACGTAAACATATGAAAAAGTCTATGAGATTAATTCAACATCAACCATATGTATTTATATATATATAAAAAATAATTTAACTTTATATATATGTGTATATATTTTGATGTAATTTTTTATCGAAAGAAAATTTGGATGAACCTCTAACACGCTCCATCGCTCATGCACCCACCAACTTCTGATATCTAAGAAAATGCCATGCATGGGGAAAGTTCATCATCTTATCACTAGTAGTAATAATAATCTAAGTCACCTAAATGTGTTATAACATGCAATCTGCAAGTATATTTTATTGGTTATTAATTATCATCAAGTACAATTCACGTTTACCCAAGGGTGGTCAGATGGACACCTTTCGTTGAAAAACTTTTTCGAATATATAGGTTAAATATAGATAATTTGATTATATCAATTGTTAAATACTCTTTATGCTGATTCCGCCACTGGTACAACTGAGGTAGGTTGTACATCGTCACTAAGTTTTATTGTTACTTTATTTTGACAGGGAAGAGTTGTAGGTTGAGATGGTACAATCAATTGGATCCAAGAATAAACAGAAGTCCATTCACAGAAGAGGAAGAAGAAAGACTTCTTTCTTCACACAGAATTCATGGAAATCGATGGGCAATGATAGCTAGGCTATTTCCTGGACGTACTGATAATGCTGTGAAAAATCACTGGCATGTTATTATGTCCAGAAAATGTAGAGAAAGGTCTAAGATTTATTCAAATAGAGCTGCTCAAAAATCATTAAACCAATTACAAGATGATGATATCAGAAAAAGAAGTTGCAACACTTTTAATATTGATCATCATCAACAATTATTAGAAAGATATAATAATTGTTACCAATTCACTAATGGTGATCGTAATTCCATGTATCCAAAGGAGCTTCATTTCAACCACATGATGACTCATCCACATTTCAACATGGATAATCAAGGTATGTTCTATTTTTTAAATCAGGATTTGTTTGGTTGGTCAAAATTTTTGAAAATATTTTCTGTACCAAAATAAGTTTCTTGAAGATGAAGAAAATGACGATCGAATTAGTTTATCAACTAATAGTTATTAGCTCATAAAGTTTTTTGTTCATTGAAGAATGGAATAAACAAAGATGGTGTCTGAGATAATAACTTTTGGTGGACTGATCATATAAAAAAAATCAACCTAGAATATGATTTTCCTAGTGAATTAAGGAAGATATGTTCCAAAATGATATTTTATATTAATGATGTCCTCTCCACCCTTCGAGCACACCTCATCTTCACCCCACCCACCCTGTAGCCCTCATCCCTACCACCCCTAATTCTTTCTCCATTTTTATCGTATTTATCTAGATTATATACAAATACATTTAGGATAATATTTTTTTACTTACGTATTGAACACAAAAAAATAAATAAGAAATCCATCTATTTTTTGAAAAATATTTCTATATTTCTTATTTACGTTTCAAACACACATAAAAAAAGATAAGAAATTCACTTATTTTTCTGAAAAATATTTTCTATAAAACGTTTTTTCTTCCACAATCTTTATTTCTTTGAGTGATTTATATATATAGGTGATGTGCAACTAGAATATTAGTGATTGAATATTCTTGGAATAGTATATTGGAGACAACATTAAACTAGCTAGAGTATATTAGAAACATGCCTATGTTAGATTATCCTCAAGTGCAGCATATTGTCATAATATTATGAATCCAAACAGAACATTTGTGGTATTGGATATTCATGTATAGTCGATCCTACCAAACTTTTAGGAGTTGTTGCCGTTATTGTCGTAATATATGTAATTATTTGATGGCATATTGTATAACTACGTTCATCAACTTTGGATGTAATCAAATAGCTAGCCATTTAAACTTGTATAAAAAGATCTATGTAGGATGTCGTGTACGATAGAATTATCATGTAGGATGCCAAATAGGACGCGTGTATCTACTTGGTTAACTCTCTACAAGTTTAAGTGACTACTCGTGAATATCCAAAGTTGGAAGACATAGATGTCAGATAAGACCAAGTCAAAAGACACATTTATATATTATACCTATTAAATAAATTATACAAACCCTCTTTCTTTTGTTATCCCCGATCTTAGTTATTGAATTTTTTAAAGTTAAATCATTTTAGGGGCCTAGTGAAATTAAGGGGCGCTACGAAAAGGAATTGACGTGGATTTAGGAAGGGCATGTTGTAGTATGTTGATGTATACAAGCTAAAAGTATTTCATTTTTAAACAAGGAATATATCTTTGGTGCAAAGGCAGAATAAGAATTTGTACTTTATGGGTTTAAAATTTTAACAAAAAAATAAAGTTATTTAAATTTTAATTAGTAATTTATACACATTCGATAAATTTCATACTAAAATTTTAAATCTGAATCAAAATTATTGAACTTGATCGAATTCGTAATCAACACACTCTCTTAACCTGTTGTGGCAAGTTTGCTGGCATGCCTAATTTTTCAGATTTCGTAATATTTTCATATCTCAACCTTTTAGACAATGCTTGCATGACTTGGTAGTAAATTCTTAACGTGTTGTCGACACTCTTAATATTAACTCCTTCCTTTCTGCCCATCTTATTTGTTCTTTTTACTATTTTGGGATGTTTACTTGTCCGGTCAATTTATAAATTCAATGAACAAGTTATCATTATGTGTCTGTTTTACCCTTGTTATTCGTTTTTCAATGTTCACACGACTTACATTTAATATTAATTTAGGTGTGGGAATTGCATGTAAGAATGAAGAAGTGGAATGCTATGATTTTCTACAAGTAAATAATAGAGCAGGCTCAAACAAAAGTGAAGTGATAGATCATATTGCAATTAGAAGGGGCACTGATGAAGAAGTGGAACAGCAAAATGGCAATGACAATAATATTTCTTCACAAACCATAAAGGCCCCAGTGAAATTTATAGATTTCCTATCAGTTGGAGACTCATCCTAATTTCTTTTCTTTTTTGCTTTTTAATTTATGAGACAAAAACTTTTCACTGAAAAATTCAGTGAGGACAATAGTTATAATATATGTTGCACAATTTAGGACCTCTTGACTGGAATCCTGTAAAATTATGAAGCTTTTTGCCTGCATAAACGACGTGCATGGCCCTATATACCTCTTTTTTTTTCGGGTTTCTCACTAGGTGCCCGGAGCCCGTGGAGTCCCGACTAAATCCAGATCGGGCATTGCAGGGTCCATTTGGGGGTGGCGCTCCCATTTTTTCCATTCCCAGGGCTCGAACCCGAGACCTCTGGTTAAGGGTGAAGCACTCACACCATTACATCACAACCCATGTTGGTATATACCTCTTAAATATATTGTGGTTTTGATATCTGCAAAATTATACATACCTCACATTGCAAGACTGACTCACATATATTTCTATCCTTACATAAATGGCCTAAATTAAATGAAGAGAGGCCTTGGAGTAACTGATAAAGTTGCTGCCATGTGACCAGGAGATCACGGGTTAATGCCTTGGAAACAGCCTCTGACAAAAATGCAAGGTAAGACTGTGTACAATACACCCTTGTAGTCGGGCCCTTTCCCGAACCCTGCGTATTGCAGGAGCTTTAGTACACAGCTTTTTTTTTTTTTACACAAATGGCCTAAATATCCTTTTCTCATCTAATGAAAATGAAAAATAATAATTTTTAATTTATTTTTTTTGATTTTTTGTTTAGACAAAAACTCATTTAGGGATATATTTGATCATTCTAGCAAAGTTCAGGTGCATATTTAATTGTTCTCACACGTGAACCTTTTTAAAATGGATTATGTTATGTTAATTCTTGCACATGCAGTGCCAATTTCTCAACAATTGTTTGCTTCTGTCACTTCCTATAAAAAATAATGATTATTGGGCTGCATATACTGTATCTAATCTTCTAAAATATCGATATTTTTTAGTAAACAAATAAGCATCTCAAAAAAAAAAAATTATAAACCTTTTATGACATCCTATTTTAATAATTAAAAAAATCATATTCTCAGAAAATGTTGCCAAAAAAACAACTTTGTAATGAAATGGTTTATAGAAATCTAGTATACTTGAGTATATATTTAGTATGCTCAACTAGCATAATATAGTAATATTTAACTTTATGTAATAATATAAGTTTCATTGGTTTTCATATGATACAGACAGCTTATATGATATCGATATAGTATCAATATATTGACGGAGTATTATAAGAATATATTTTTTACTATAAGAATGGAGTATCACAAGAATATATTTTCTACTAATTTATAGTTTAATAAATAAGTTTGTGACTTTAATAATTTCCTCTTAATTATTCTATTTCTTACCAAAAAAATCAAAAACTATATGATACCAATAGAATATCAATATATCGATGAACTATCACAAAAAATTAAGCTTCAGTTTTATGTGATACTTATATGATATCAATATATCGATGGAGTATCATAAAATCATATATTTTCTACTAATTTAGAGTTTAATAATTTTCTTTTAGTTGTTTTTCATCTATTTCGTAAAAAAAGAGTATAATCCTATATGATACCAATATACCGCTAAAGTATCACTAAGGATTGAGCGCATTCTATATAATATATATATATATATATATATATATATATACCGCCGAAGTATCGCGAA
>JAABOM020000075.1:22270470-22290375 GCA_011800125.2 Solanum clarkiae
TATACCGCCGAAGTATCGCGAAAGATTATTCCACAACAGTCATGCTAACTTCATGCCCAAAATTAAAAAAAATAAATATGGTATGATAGTAAATAATCTAGACCACGGATATATTTAAGAATAAATAGTTTAAATTGAATCTAATTTGAATAAATAATTTCATAATAAGTCAGTCTATAGTTTTACTAACCTTTTTTATTGATGATAAAGTGTTAGTATAGGCAGACCAGTAAAATAAAGCCCAAAACATAAAACATTTTATAGTGGACAAGTTTAGTCCGTCCATTTGGATATAATTGGAGGTACCCGATTAAGTTTAAAAATCTATAAATTGGTCTCTCCTGGTCAAGTTACAATATTCTATATCCTTTTTCCAATGTGGTAACACAAGTAAGAACCAGGGTACAAAGCCAAATTTACTATAAAAGTTTCTTGTTATTTTATTTTATATAAAAAAAAAAAATTATGGCATTGATGGGTATGTATCTTGAAACATCTTTCCATAATACTATCAATTTAATATAATACAACATATAAATAAAAATGTTATAAGAAAATATTTTTGGTGTAGGAGATTTGTTTTAAACTTATATGTAATATAATTTTAATGATCCTTACAAAAAAATATTTGTGGTTTGTTTCTCTTGATAGATTATAACTATAGTCTACAATACTCATGTGGGAAAAAATTCAGAAAAAAATATTGAAACTATCAAATATTATACAATTAAATGAAAATTTGTAAGTACAAGAAAATATGAAATAAATATTGTACAGATAAATAAATAATTTTGTAAGTGTAAAAAAATTATGAATAAACAAAACATGGTTTTCTTTGTAAATAATATATCATGATAATTTTATTCTATTTAATTTTGAAGGTGAAACAGATATATTGGAACTTACAGATTTCAATATCATTTCATTAGGTACGTAAAATTTTCAACTTATCACAAGATTATATGCATTTCTTTTAATATTGTTTTTTTAGTCTTATAGTTTGTCTAGCCAAATTTCTGAAAACTCAAAAGTAATTTTTTTCTTTTAAATATTTTGAAATTTTGGCCGAACACAAATTATCGTTTTAATGTTGCCGATTTAAAAGCGAACAAAGGAAGAAAACATAATAGCGAAAAGACTGATAACGGCTAATAAATAAGTATTTAACCGATACTTAATAAGTAGTTATGTAAGACAACAGCTAATGAGAACATAAAAATAGGTATTATTAGTGGTTATAAGTTGATGAGAGTTACAATTAATATGACTAAAAGAATATGGAGTGCTATTAAAATAATATAAAAAAATTTGTACTTTCAAAGAACTTTTAGTAAACCATTTCTTCATAAAAATAATTTTATATTCAAAACTCATACATCATTAACCACTTTTCAAATATAATTTAATTGATAATCAATATAAGAACAAATTTGTTTCTAGATTCTTATCTCCTAAAGTCTCTTCATGATTCGAGGACCATTAGTGTTGTATTTTTCGAACCAAAATAATTTGGACTTGATCTCCATGCAAGGATTTGTGTGGATCTTCTTGAAATATTTGATTATCAAGAAAAATATAACATATTTTGATCTGATCTATTTATGAATATCCCTAAGAATTTATGAGATTTTTTTTAGAGATTCTGATCTCTTTTTAAATACCCAAAATTTATAGGATATCTGAAATAACTTCTCAAAGGAATATAATATTTTTTACATAGTCATGAATTAGGACTTAGATGGTATTGCCTCCATGAAACCCCCACAAGCTCTCTTAGTCATACTTTCATATGTATAAATAATAATTGTTCTCCTTCATTTTAACCCGTTTCATATGTTCATATTTTTTTTAATCTGATAAATTCAAAATTTTTAAAATCATAAAATGGAAAAAAAATAATTAAACCATTCCATCATATTCTTGAATGGTCATATTATGGTGGTGTTCCAAAAGCCAATTTGGTCCTTTGCATAATGAAGAAACTTGTAAAAAAACATCCAACCCCTAATTTATTGCTAAAGTAAAAAATTAATGTCCCACTAAAATAATTTAATACACACCTTATCTGAATTTGTTGCCATTCTTGTTGCTTTCAAAAGACATCCACATCCACCTGACATTTCCTTCTTATTAAAAAAAGAATCTGAATAATTAATATATTTAACCCTATATGGCAAACATTACTGCAGTAAGAAAAAGAAGTGGCTTCTATTTTGATTGGATATTGTTCTCATTTGGGCACATTGCATAAAGTTAGAGTAATGGCTGAATATGATTCCACAGGTCAAGAGACAAATGATATACACAGTCCTTACAAAATATTCATGAACCATATACCTAGAAAATATATTTATGTATAAGCAAAGGCGAAAATAAGTCGGGGTCTAGAAATTTAGATGAACTCAATAACTTTTTTATTCACTCTATATTTGTATTAGAGCAATATTTTTTTTCTTCTTTAGAACCCACAAACTTCTAATTTTGACTCCACCTTTATAGCTTAGTCACCAAAATAATCTAAATAAGGTCGTACATGCATATAGATTAAATTATTTGGAAATTATCTAGGAATGACAATAGGGCTGAGCAGGCTCAACCCGAAAATTTTTGAAATTGCCTCGCATGATGATTTTTTTTCATTTTCAACTTGCCATGCGCTGCATAAATCCGTCCTGCTTAAATTTTTGAGTTCTTTTATTTTTAATTGAATTTAATATGAAAATTTAAAAATTGTAATTTTTTTTAAATTTTTTTGTTGATTAACATCTGAACAACTAATTAACTATTTTTAGTTGACATTTCAACAATTGTTTCTTAATCGTAAATTAAAAGCCTCTAATTAATATTTCAACAATTAACAATTTATTGAACATGTCTAGTTTAAATTTTAGAAAATAATAAATTAAAATCTATTTTTAATATAAAAATTTTATATCTTTGATTTTTACTAGTTACAAAGATATAATTTTCTTCGAATTCCCGTTTGATTCTATAAATCCACAACCCGCGGTGTCCCGCATTAATTTTAAAAGTAGTTACCTCAATTTATCCCATC
Organism: Solanum clarkiae; assembly: GCA_011800125.2. Classification (NCBI taxonomy): domain Eukaryota; kingdom Viridiplantae; phylum Streptophyta; class Magnoliopsida; order Solanales; family Solanaceae; genus Solanum; species Solanum clarkiae. The sequence continues at coordinate 22,273,526 of JAABOM020000075.1, forward strand.
CTACATAACTTTAAACCTATCTCGCCATGCATAGCTCTAAACCCCCTATGTACCCACCCCGCTCCACTCTATTGTCATTCCTAAAATTATCATTCACTATTTTATCTAAAAGTGAAACAAAATTACCTTAAATTTAATCTATATCTATATTAATACTATATTAAAAATATAAACACCCTTAGACGTAAGATAATTTTGTTCCATCTTTCAAATGAAACAGTGATTAGATTTACATTTGATATCTCATCTTATCTATCAAACAATCACGAAATGGTCACATGAAGTCACGTGATTGTTAAGTCAATTACTTTTTCTTTTTCTTCTACGTTAAGCTACGTACTTTTGTTATATGATATTATTGGCATTTGGACTGATTTTTTATTTTAAATATATGATTTCTCTTGAAAAATTTGCCAAAATTAGTTTTCAAACTTAAAATTCATCTTCAATCTTTTCCCTTTAAAAAATCCAATTTCGGCACATGATCCAATATTATTTAATTTTTTTTTACTTTAAAAGAAAAAATTCACGTTCAAATTGGATCTAAGTATAAACGTTCTAACTAAATGATTTCTTCCCTAAAAATTCAACTAGATAATGGTTGTATATTAGTAAAAGAAATATTTTTTTTTCAAAAGAAATGTTACTAAACATTTTTTCAAGATGAAGGTCACTTTTGGCTTGTTTTTTTATACAGAAAAAGGACCACTTTAGCAATATCTAAAAACTAAATATTTTAAGTAAATGATATTAATAGTTCTTTAAAAGATTCTCCTATCTTCGATTAACATACCAAGGATTATTAAACTTTAGTGATCCTTCTATTTAATTACTTTCGGTGAGCTTAGTATACATTTACGCGAGGAATAATTTAGTTTAGAATTTTTGGTCCTTAAAATATCTTATATGTACTGCTTAAGAATTAATTTTTCTCTATTGTAAGATTTTTTTTTTAAAAAAAGAGACAAATATATGTAAGCTCAAATATTCTCCAACAATGCTATACATTTAGTGTAATTTTATAAATATAAAATTTTAAAATTACTTTTATAAAATAACAAAAATTATTTTTAATAAATCTTAAATTTTATTTTAAAAAAATATCAGATATTTTAGCACTTTTACTTGATCAACAAAATTAAAAAAAGACCCACTAACCCATTCGTCACATCATCACTCCACTAAAACCCAACTAAATAAAATTCCATGAACTCCACTACAACCACGAATACATATAGAGAGAATATATGATTATACAAATATTAGTAATAAAAATATGTAAATAATTTAGGATGAAAAATAAATTTATTTGAATCAAAAATTTAAAAAGTATCATGTAAATTAAAACGAAAAAAGTAATAAATATTGATTAATAACCTAATAAAATAGGAGATCATGTTAGAAAATCTACCAAACACGAACAAAGTTAAAAGATGTTTATTTATATGAACAATTATTCAGAAACACACAAAATCAACTGAAAAAAATTATCCAAACAAAACTTTTTGTACATAGAGCAAAAACAAATAAAAAAAAACAAAATCATGTCACAATAAAAAAGAATTTCTTTGTGACTCCACTTTTGCTTAACCGGGTCAATTTATGTATTTAATTAATAATAATTTATGTATATACTATATTAAAAGTGTAAAGACCTTAGGAATGTCATTAGAATTTTTTCTCCTTCATTAAAATATTTTTTGCTTAGACAAAATTATTATTTTGTTATTTTTCTTAATTTATTATTTTATCTTTTATTTAGCTAATTTCAAGACTCATTCTTAAATTAGAATTTCTTTATATTTAGAATCCACTCCTGATTTACGATTATTTTATATAAATAATTGTTCAGGCTACAAAGGAATTTTTTTTTTTTTTAATATTTAAGACTGAGAAATTAAGTGAAATTTTGATCATCAAATATTTTATTTATAAAAATATGTAATATAACAACTTTAAAAAAGAAAAAAGAGTAATTTTGATTACATTGAAAGCATAACTTCTTGCTTGGATGGTTGTTATCCGTTGTATTATTAATTTAAATATAATATTTATTTTGATTGTTACTTGAATTTCATTGTATTATATCATTTAAATTCATCGTTAGATAATAACAAAAGAATTCATTTTATCTAACGATGGATTCCATACGGTGGAGCCGTCAATTTAGTATCTTCTAGAGGAAAGGAGTGCAGTTAACGTGTTTAATAATCCACGTCATCATCCAGCTCATTTATAAGCCAGTCAACGTAAATGATACGTCCACATCAGCATCCGAGTTGGACTCACGTCCAAACAAAAAGGACATGTAGGGGCTAACTTGTCATTTTCTGCGACCTACCCTTGCTTTATAACACAACACTCTCCATTATATTCTTCGTTTTATCGATTTTCTCTCTCTATAAATCAGTCTTCCTCCTCACTGATTTTCTCTCTCTATTTCTCTCTCAGCCGTTTTTGTGTGTGTGTGTTTTTTTTTTTAAATTTGTTTTCTCTGTGTACGTTTCGGGTGCTGTGGTTACTGGGAGAGTGCGGAATTTGGTTTACCGGCGGCGACGTCTTTAAGGTAACGATCGGAATCGAGTTTTGAGCTTTTTTTTTTCCGTTTCTGGTGGTTGTATTTGTGCTTTGTTTTTTTGGATAGATCTGTTCTGTTTGTGATTTTGGCTTTGTTTTTCGTCGATCCGGAGTTTTACTGAGTTCTGCTAGGTGAGTTTTTTCCGTTGGTGTTGTTGTCGTTGAGTTTGCTTCATGATCAGATGTTTTAGGTTATCATGTTTGTAGCTGGTGCTACTTTTTTTGTTTTCGAAAATGTATTTTAAGTTTAAGCCAGTGATAAGGTGAACTTTTTGCTAGGGTTTTCGGTGTTTTCGTGTCATGTACTCTTTGGTGTTTTTTTTTGTTTTTTGAGATACATGTTGCTTCTTTGGTTTTTGATTAGTTTTGTGGTTCCGAAGACTTTGGTTATATAGGGAGTAAAGTTTGGAAGAGATGCGGCTGCTCTTTGTTTTAACATGACTGAATGATTTTCGATCATTGTTGTTTCGATCTCTTGTAGGTGCTAAGATGGTGAGGAAGAGGAGAACTGAGTTGCCTGGTTCTGGTAACAGCTCTGGGACTCAAGAAACGGCTGGAGGACAGGGTCGTGGTCAGCGTCCACCTCAGCAGCAACAAGGAGGTGGATACCAAGGTGCAGGACTGGGTCGTGGTCAGCGTCCACCCCAGCAGCAACAACAAGAAGGTGGCTATCAAGGAGGAGGACAGGGTCGTGGCCAGCGTCCACCCCAGCAGCTGCAGCAAGAAGGTGGATACCAAGGTGGAGGAAGAGGCTGGAGGCCACAGCATGGAGGATACGGTGGCCGTGGTGGTGGGGGAGCTCCACCTGGTGGAATGGCTCCTCAACAGCCATATGGGGGACGCCCTGAATACTATCAGCAGGGCAGAGCGACTCAGCAGCATCAACAACAAGCTGGAGGACCATTCCAGCAACATGGTGGCTTTGGTGGTCTTGGAGCACCTTCTGGTGGGCCTTCTAGGCCACCATTTCCCGAGCTGCACCAAGCAACCACACAGACTCAACAACAAGCTGTAATGACTACTCAGCCCATACCTTATGGAAAACCAACCGAAGCATCCATGGAAGCGGGTTCCTCATCTCAGCCCCCTGAGATGTCAGCTCTGCAAGTGACACAGCAGTTCCAGCAACTTGCTGTGCAGCCAGAAGCAGCTGCAACCCAAGCAGCTTTACCCACATCCAGCAAATCACTGAGGTTTCCTCTGCGTCCAGGGAAGGGAAAGTATGGTACTAGTTGCATAGTGAAGGCCAATCACTTCTTTGCGGAGTTACCTGACAAAGACTTGCACCAATATGATGTGAGTTCTCAAACGTAGTAACGTTTTGTTCTATCATTGCATATTTTATGTTGTCTCATTGGTTTGTCATTTTTTGGGGATAAGGTCCACATTGGTTTGTCATATCTATTTTTAATCATTATGGAATGAATTTCAGGTCACGATTACTCCAGAAGTACCCTCACGTGGTGTCAACCGCGCTGTCATGTCACAGCTGGTGAATCTTTATAGAGAATCTCATCTTGGAAAGAGACTTCCAGCTTATGATGGAAGGAAAAGTCTATACACTGCAGGACCCCTTCCATTTGTTCAAAAAGAGTTCAAAATCACTCTTATCGATGACGAGGATGGGCCTGGTGGTGCAAGGTATCCAGGGCGCCCGCAGTTCAAATATTTGTTTGTTCAGTTTCTAGCAATTCTCATTTTTTTTTTGTGTGTTAATTATTGAAACAGGAGGGATAGGGAATTCAAAGTTGTGATCAAATTTGCTTCCCGTGCTGACCTTCATCACTTGAGGATGTTTTTAGAAGGGAGGCAGGCTGATGCTCCTCAAGAAGCACTGCAAGTTCTGGATATTGTGCTGCGCGAGTTGCCAACATCCAAGTATGGTTTTTGACTGCAATGCATGTTTCTGATCATTTTTTGATGCACATATAAAATGTTTACTCATGAATATCATTTTTGTACAAATTTCAACAATCTTTTGGATGTCAGCTATTGTCCCGTAGGTCGTTCTTTCTATTCCCCTAAATTAGGGAGAAGGCAACCATTGGGTGAGGGACTAGAGAGTTGGCGGGGCTTCTACCAAAGCATTCGCCCTACACAAATGGGATTATCATTGAACATCGGTAAGCGAGTCTTGACTTTTTCTGGAACTGTTGTTGACTATGTTCTTAGAAGTTTTACTTCTGAAAACTCCCTACAGCAATTAAAATAATCGTTCAACCTTGGTTATCAATGTGCAGATATGTCCTCCACTGCCTTCATTGAGCCATTGCCGGTCATTGATTTTGTGGCACAGCTTCTGAACCGTGATGTGTCATCTAGACCACTGTCTGATGCTGACCGTGTGAAGGTGATTTTTTTTTTGTCTTTTGGTAGAATAGTCTAAAGTTTTGGTTATTGTTTAGAGGTATGTCGTCTTCACTTAGTTATAGCTTGTAGCATATTATACTTTCTGGATGTGCTGTCTTACTTTGGCAACGTTATGAATGTTGTTTATCTGACATTGTTATCCATGATGTTGAGCTGCAGATCAAAAAAGCGCTGAGAGGTGTGAAGGTGGAGGTTACTCATCGTGGAAACATGCGGCGGAAGTACCGCATTGCCAATTTAACAACTCAAGCAACAAGAGAGTTAACGTATGTGGGCTTAGTTTTAGTTATTAGAGAACTTTTGCATAAGGTCATATTCTGTGTACTTGCAAGCAGCTGTGTTCCGATATTCTGCCTTCCCATGTTCTGTCATAATATCTTCTTTGATTATTTCTTGGTGCTGATCCTTGATTTTTCTTTCTGTTTTCCCTTTTGATTTGTGGTAGTTTCCCTGTTGATGAAAAGGGTACTTCGAAATCTGTAATTGAATATTTTCGAGAAACATATGGATTTGTGATTCAGCACACCCAGTGGCCTTGTCTGCAAGTTGGAAATCAGCAGAGACCTAATTACTTGCCAATGGAAGTTGGTGCCTTTTTCTTTTGAAAAACTAGTTTTCTTTGATTATCTCGTCAATTCTCTAAGGTAACATATATCATTGTCCAGGTCTGCAAGATTGTAGAGGGGCAAAGGTACTCAAAGCGCTTGAATGAGAGACAGATCACTGCACTTCTGAAAGTGACCTGCCAGCGTCCCAGTGAGAGGGAGCTTGATATTCTCGAGGTTGGTGCTCTTCCTTGTTTGTTCATTTGTACGATTTTATGGAACATATATTTGGATTGTGATATAGTTGACTAATTGATTGGCTGCTTTATTTTTTAATATACAAGTACTTGACTGCTGTGTGTTAAATCAATTGTTATTGGTCCCTGGTATTTTGTTTCCGAGTTGCTGCACTTCATGTTAATTAGTGTTTTCTGTTCTGGTATAAATGTATGTTGGTATGTTAACTGTTATTCGGAGTGACACTGTGCGATGTGTTGGTGGAAAAGAGAAATTGAGTATGAGTTTCTAATTTATATTTGTGATTTAATGCTGCATGTGTGTGGTTATCTAGTCGGGGAATTTAATTTGTTAGAAGTGGTGATTTTGATACAAGTAAGTTGACATAATGATGTGCTGATTTGCATCATCTGTGCACATCAATAATGTAAATAACCTCGTTTTCTTTCTTCTTCTGTGGTGAGGGAAAGTCTGTCCTGCTTTGCTTCGAGCTATTAGTAGAAGATTGTTCGTTTTCAATCTTGTGTTATGATGCTATTGCATCTTTGATTAGTTGTTGTCATCCCGGTGTTATTTTCTATTTACAATGCGGAAAATAATGGTTGATATTTTTTAGGCTATGCATTTGTCACGATTGTCAATAGAGGATATTGTCGAGGCTAGACAATTGTCATTTTGTCATGTTGGAACTTGGAGAATGATTTCTGGTTGCTGTGTCTATTTTTATGGGAGAAGTTATAATCAGAACAACTGTTCATGACATTGTATTCTGCTCATAAAATTTCACTTCAGTATCCTTTCAATTTCAGACCGTGAAGCATAATGCCTATGGTGAAGACAAATATGCCAAGGAGTTCGGTATTAAGATTAGTGCCAACTTGGCACAAGTTGAGGCTCGTATTTTGCCTCCACCCCGGGTAAGTTAGGGTCTTTGGGGTGGTGGTGGTTGGTCCAAGGCCCCTGGATATGCCATTCTTTCTACAGTTTGATTTGTGCAGTTAAGGAGTTTATGTTAGGATGGGATGGGGTAACGAGTGTATATTTTTATGCAGCTTAAATATCATGATAATGGTCGAGAAAAAGATTGCCTGCCACAAGTTGGCCAATGGAATATGATGAACAAGGTAACCGCTGCTTTTGACACTTCTAAGTTTTGTGTCATCTGTTTGGTTTTATTTTCTGTTCAGTGAATTTGCACCTACTGATGTGTATCTGTAGGAAGCTTGCACTGCGTTTCGCTTTTATTATTTTTAGTTGATGAAAACACTGGAGGTGTATTTATTAGTCTGGACTTCGTGGCACTTGTTATGACACTACTGTGTGGCTGTTGTTTGTTGTTCTGCTAAGTGTAACAGTCTCTCTTACTATTGACAGAAAATGGTTAATGGAGGAAATGTCGGCAATTGGATCTGCATAAACTTTTCTCGCAATGTGCAAGACACTGTTGCACACGGGTTTTGTGCTGAGCTTGCACAGATGTGTGGAATATCTGGGATGGTAAGTATGCATATTGCAGTTTTCTTTTCTTTGTTTGTACTTTGGTCTCTAACTCAGTATTTGATGTGACCATCTTGCTTCTCTAGCACTTCAACCCGAACCCTGTTCTGCCTGTTACGAGTGCACGCCCTGATCAGGTTGAAAGAGTCTTGAAAACTCGATTTCATGATGCTATGACAAAGCTGCAGCCGCTAGGGAAGGAGCTCGATCTTCTGGTCGTTATCTTGCCAGATAATAATGGCTCTCTTTATGGTATAAATGACGATGATGTAACTTCTTGTGACCTAGAGCAGGATTTTGGATTTTGCATTGGCTAATTTTTTTTCCTTGACTAGGTGATCTGAAGCGAATCTGTGAGACTGAACTTGGAGTTGTCTCACAGTGCTGTTTGACAAAACATGTCTTTAAGATGAGCAAACAGTATTTAGCCAATGTAGCACTGAAAATTAATGTGAAGGTGGGAGGAAGAAATACTGTGCTAGTTGATGCAATATCTAGGCGAATTCCCCTTGTCAGCGACCGTCCTACGATCATTTTTGGTGCAGATGTCACCCACCCCCACCCCGGAGAGGACTCAAGCCCATCTATTGCGGCGGTAGGATGGTTGAGCCCTTTGTTTTTTAGTTTGTTGGCCAAATCTTTTATCTTTGAGGTAAGGAAATGTGAAATAGTTTCTTTTTGCAGGTGGTTGCTTCTCAAGATTGGCCTGAGATTACAAAGTATGCTGGTCTAGTTTCTGCTCAAGCCCATCGGCAAGAGCTTATACAGGATCTGTACACGACTAGGCAAGATCCTGTTAAAGGGACAGTGTCTGGTGGCATGATTAAGTATGGCAATTTTATTACGCTCTCTTTTTTCTAATACATGTGTATTTCCTTGAGTTTTAGCTGTTTGCATCTTCCTTTGGTTTTTGATAGAGGGTCAAAGTTTTCGTATGATGATATTCTCACTTTTCGTGTTTTTTATGTTTCCTATTTATGATTATTCAGGGACTTGCTTATCTCCTTCCGAAGAGCTACCGGTCAAAAGCCGCAGAGAATCATTTTCTACAGGTATGGTGAAATAATGCCCTGTCAAGTGCAGTATTAGTTGCTTTTCTTCCATTGGCTTAGCTGAAATTCTTTCTCCTTCAGGGATGGTGTTAGTGAAGGGCAGTTTTATCAAGTGCTTCTTTTTGAACTTGATGCTATCCGGAAGGTGTGTTCCTTTTTGTTATTTATACTAGTATTTTTAGTTCTAGATTGTGTAGTCTGCTCATTTCCTTTTTTTACTTTTATTTCTGACAAGTATTGAACTGACTTGAGCTGAAATCAGGCTTGTGCATCTTTGGAGCCAAATTATCAGCCCCCAGTTACATTTGTTGTGGTTCAGAAACGGCATCATACCAGGCTTTTTGCCAATAACCACCGAGACAGAAATGCGACTGACAGGAGCGGGAACATTATTCCTGGTAAGTATTTTGCTAACTTCCATGTTGGACACCTTGTATTTGATTCTGTATCTTATTGTGAAAAGTAACTCTACAGGTACGGTTGTAGACTCCAAAATATGCCACCCAACAGAATTTGATTTCTATCTTTGCAGCCATGCTGGCATACAGGTGAAAGATTGCTATCATGTATAACTATAATGGCATAAGACGAACTGTAATGTTAACAGATGTTGTGATTCTGTAGGGTACTAGTCGTCCAGCTCATTACCATGTTCTATGGGACGAGAACAAGTTTACGGCTGATGGACTGCAGTCTTTGACCAACAACCTGTGCTATACGTAAGTGTACTTCTGAAATACTAGGTTTGTTCTGGAAAAGTTGCTACTGAACTCATTCTGATGGTCTCTGTGTGTTCCTCTTTTTTAGGTATGCAAGGTGCACACGTTCAGTATCCATCGGTATGCCCTTACACTTATTTATAGCTTTATTTGACATTTAGTCAATTTATTCGTAGGCTGTCTCTTCTTTTCTGTTTTTACTTTTTCGAGCAATGGCTCGTTCATCTTGATATGTCAATGCATATAATTTTATTGCTCTTGCAGTACCCCCGGCCTATTATGCACATTTGGCAGCTTTTCGTGCTCGATTCTATATGGAGCCTGAGACATCTGATGGTGGATCAGTAGCTAGTGGAGCGGCTGGCAGAGGGGGTGGTGCAGGAGCTGCTGGAAGGAACACACGAGCTCCTGGTGCTGGTGCTGCTGTTAGACCTCTTCCTGCTCTCAAGGATAACGTGAAGAGGGTTATGTTCTATTGCTAAAGTTTTCAACAAAAAAGAAAAGCCACCTTGGTTTATGCATGCTTAGGAGCCATTCTTGACTCTGCTAATTAGCGCTTAGCATGCTTGTTTGGTTTGTGTTTTACGACAAAAACATAAATTTAACTGCTTGACATGCCCCAGTATTTGTGAGAATGATGCCAGAGAACTATTTAATGTTTGTGGTTTTGAGCTCCCCTCCCCCCTATTAATATTATCGATTGGAGAAAGTCTATGCTTGTTTTTAATGTATTGTTCCATTTTGGGTCTTGCATTCCTGTATCAAACCTGATTCAATGGATGCTGTTTTGGTTAAATCGCAAGCTTCAAAGGATCCATCATTTTGTTCTTTCACAGCTGATTTTACCCTCTCTGGGAAAGGGGATTAACCCAATTGTAGGAGCCATTTATAACTGTAAGGGGTCGTTTAGTGTGAGGTATAAGTTAAAGTAATTTTGAGCTAGATGTAGGATTATTTTATCTTATGTTTGGTTAGAGGTATAAGGTAATCTTTAGACTATTTATTACATCATTTTTCTTAGTGATGGATAATTTCAAGTATATGACGGGATTACTTATCTAAGGCTTACATACTTTGGGATTAGTTTTTCAAGATTAATTAATATGTCGCCAATCAAACGGCCCCTAACGTAATAACGGGAATTTACTGTCATCTCACACATGATTCTCAAATAAAATCAACATACATCATAAGCAAGGGGCAACTGCGTGAAAGTGAAGAGTATTGCAGGTTCAGTGTTTCACGTAAACTAAGAAAAGAATATATGACAAGTTGAAAAAAATGAAAATATTGTGAGCACGTGCAAAGTTATGGAGGAAAAAGGCAAACGCATAACCAAGATTTGATGGTATACTTAAAAGGGAATTCTTTACTTTTGTCTGCATCTTACTTCGTGGCACCATGGAATTTCTTTGTCTTTGCTTCTACACCCCCTCATTGGCTGATAGCATATTCCCTTTTCATGTGGTTACTTTCTGCTTTCATGCAACCTTTCCTTATATAAAGCATTGCACCATCATTTGTCACCAACCATCAAGGACCTTCACAAGTAGTTTCAAACTACTTTCTTCGTTGAACTCGTAATCAAAATGGCTACCACAACAGTTGCTGATAGCATGCCTGATGCTTTGAAACAAAGCCGATATCATATGAAGAGATGTTTTGCTAGGTGAACACCCTTCTTGTTCCTCTTTCCTAACTTTACGTGTTTATGTCAAATTTTCCCATGCAAAATGCTAACTAGTTCTTCTTTTTCGCTTCATTATTGGATGTGAAAGGTTCATTGCGACAGGAAGGAGGCTGATGAAGTTGAAAAATTTAATGGAAGAAATAGAAAATACTATTGAAGACAAGGCAGAAAGAACCAAGGTCTTGGAGGGTTCTCTTGGACAAACTCTGAGTTCCACACAGGTCAGCACCATTTACCAGCATAATCGAAAAAATAAATAAATAGAAGATTGAATACAAGGCCTGATGAGTTTGTTTAAAATGTTCAGGAGGCAGCTGTTGTACCACCTTATGTTGCTTTCGCGGTAAGGCACAATCCTGGCTGTTGGGATTATGTCAAAGTTAATGCTGACAATCTCTCTGTGGAAGCTATTTCACCCAAGGAATATCTCAAATTCAAAGAGATGATCTTTGATGAGGAATGGTAAGGGGAGATTGTATCATTGTAATGTAACAGTTCTATAACATTCAAGATTATGTTTAATGGTTGAATGTGTAATCAGGGCGAAGGATGATAATGCACTGGAAGTAGATTTTGGTGCTTTTGACTACTCTAATCCGCGGTTAGCCCTTTCTTCTTCCATCGGTAATGGTCTCAACTTTCTCTCAAAAGTTATGTCTTCAAAGTTAGGCGGAAAGCCAGAGGAAGCCCAGCCTTTGTTTGATTACTTACTCGCTCTTAATCATCAAGGAGAGGTATGAGAATGGGAAGTTAAACTTTCTTCTTGAGGAATGATATAGTGAGATATAAAAAGGAATTCGTTTTTTAATATTGCAACTCTGCAGAATCTAATGATCAATGAGAATCTGAATAGCGTCGCTAAGCTTCAAGCAGCATTGATAGTAGCTGAAGTTTTTGTATCTTCATTTCCCAAAGACACACCATATAAGGACTTTGAGCATAAGTAAGCTTTTCATATGCTTCCATTATGATGCGCGATTTACCAAGAACATGCTGCCTTTTGATTCTTTATGTTTTTGAAAACTCCAGGCTCAAAGAATGGGGATTTGAGAAAGGATGGGGGGATAATGCTGGAAGAGTAAGAGAGACGATGAGACTGGCTTCTGAGATACTCCAAGCTCCGGATCCCATAAATATGGAATCCTTTTTCAGCAGGCTTCCTACTACATTCAACATTGTTATCTTCTCTATTCATGGTTACTTTGGCCAAGCAAATGTTCTTGGTTTGCCCGATACTGGAGGCCAGGTCTGCATACACAAAGCAATTGATATCCTTTTCTCTTAAGTACCTTTAGCAACACTTGCATTGTTGAAATGATATTTGTATTTAACAGGTTGTTTATATTCTGGATCAAGTAAGAGCTTTAGAGGAGGAAATGTTACGAAGAATCAAGCAGCAAGGTTTGAACGTGAAGCCCAAGATTCTCGTGGTAAGTTTGGAAAGCAAATCTTTGAGGTAATGTAAGGGGATTAAGATGATCGAGATCTTTGATTCTTTCTTCCATGATGTATGCAGGTCACTCGCCTCATACCTGATGCTCGAGGGACAACTTGCAATCGGGAGATGGAGCCTATACTAAACTCGTCCCATTCACACATCCTGAGAATCCCATTCAGGACTGAGAATGGAGTTCTTCGCCAATGGGTTTCTCGGTTTGATATTTATCCTTACTTGGAGAACTATGCCAAGGCAAGTATGCTAGAAGAACTTTTCACCTATCCATACGTTTCAATCTGTTTTTTGAGCTAACCAGTTTGAATTGTCACATATCTCGCCAGGATGCTACCGCGAAGATACTTGAGCTCATGGAAGGTAAACCAGACCTCATAATTGGGAACTACACTGATGGAAACTTAGTGGCATCTCTATTGGCCAACAAGCTTGGAGTTACTCAGGTTCCACAATTGATCATTTGGCTGATCAATTTTTTTGCATTATATTTCTAATGATTAATCGGAAAAACCTTATAAAATGATAAAACTTTAGGGTACCATCGCTCATGCATTAGAGAAAACAAAGTATGAAGATTCCGATGTCAAGTTAAAGGACTTTGATCCCAAGTACCACTTTTCTTGCCAATTCACTGCTGATTTATTGGCAATGAATGCTGCTGATTTTATCATCACCAGCACATATCAAGAAATTGCTGGAAGGTTAGCACTATGCTTTCTGTATTCTTAGGTAACTCACGATTATACTGCATTGTCGAGCACTAAAAGCTGTTACTTTCCTACTTCAGTGAGACAAGGCCTGGACAATATGAAAGCCACACAGCATTTACAATGCCAGGGCTTTACAGAGTTGTTTCAGGTATCAATGTCTTTGATCCAAAGTTCAACATTGCCGCGCCTGGGGCTGAACAGTCTGCCTATTTCCCCTTCACTGAAAAACAGAAACGATTCATTAAATTTCGTCCTGCTATTGAGGAATTACTTTACAGTAATGAGGAAAACAATGAGCACATGTAAGTCTAATTGCCCCATTTTTGGCTATTCCATTGCTTATACCGGATATTTGGTATTTATCGGAGATGTTTTTGTGGCACAGAGGATTTCTTGCAGATAAGACGAAACCAATTATATTTTCAATGGCGAGATTTGATACAGTGAAGAATCTAACTGGCTTGACTGAGTGGTATGGGAAGAATAAGAAGTTGCAGAACCTGGTAAACCTTGTTATCGTTGGGGGATTCTTTGATCCATCAAGATCAAAAGATCGAGAGGAAGCAGGTGAAATCAAGAAGATGCATGAATTGATCGAGAAATACAATCTCAAGGGACAGATGAGATGGATAGCAGCTCAAACGGATAAATATAGAAACAGTGAGCTATATAGGACAATCGCGGACAGTAAAGGAGCTTTTGTTCAACCAGCTTTATATGAAGCTTTTGGACTCACTGTTATCGAAGCAATGAACTGTGGTTTGCCTACATTTGCAACCAATCAAGGAGGACCTGCAGAAATCATTGTCGATGGGGTCTCAGGCTTTCATATTGATCCTTACAATGGAGACGTTTCGAGCAATAAAATAGCTGATTTCTTTGAGAGGTGCAAGGTTGATTCTAAATATTGGAACAGGATATCCAAAGGAGGTCTTAAGCGCATTGAAGAATGGTAATGAACTAGTTCCAATAATGCTTATCATCTCGTCTTCTCCACGATGTTAAAACTATTGTTTCGATTCAGTTATACGTGGAAGATTTATGCAAACAAAGTGTTGAACATGGGATCAATCTACGGATTCTGGAGACAGTTTCACGCGGGGCAAAAGCAGGCAAAACAGAGATATTTTGAGATGTTTTACAATCCTCTCTTCAGGAAATTGGTAAGTTATATATGTTGATTACTATTACTAAGATGAACAAAAAAGAAGTAGATTGACTATGTTACTTGTGAAATTTCACAGACCAATAACGTCCCAATCCCATATGAAGAGCCCTTGCCAGTTGCAACATCAGATACTACTCAATCCCAAGAAGCAAAAGTACCACTTCCTGTTCCAGCAGCTGTAGCAAAACTGCCATTACCAACGTAAGTTCCATTCGCGACATACCATTTTTAACTAAGTGAAGAATTATGCTTTTCTTGACTGTTGGTCCAAAACAGGATTGCACCTCAGAAAAAACAACAGAAAGAAGAGGAGAAGCAGCTTGAGACTTCTTCAAGACGAAAGATCGCGCAGCATGCTTCCCACTGGCTTTGCATATGTGCTTCTGTTCCAATCATCGTTTATGCTATGGTGAAATTGTACCGTCTAGTTGAATGATCGAAAATCTTAACAAGTTCTCGAAATGTTAATGAAATAAAAGGAACATCATCAATCTGAGAAAATTCTAGCTTGATCAATAGAATGTCAATAATATTCTTGTACAGGTGATCAGTTACATTAATTAAAATTACCACGCATTTCGGTTGCATTGTACTTTCTGACATGTTTTCACAAGTAATTTATGCTCTTAAAGCGTATATTGCTGCAATTTTATATTTCTAGGGTTCAGCTTTACATACATACAAACCTCGTTATGACGGATTAATTTTCTGGATAATCACTTCTCGTATCATCTTCTATTTTTCTATAATAAGATTCTATGAATAATAACAATGATACTATACTCTTTGTAAAATTACCCCTCTATGTCACCTACATTTGACTCAAATTAATATTATATGAAATTAAAAATTAAAATAGTTACAGTAATCATATATAATTAACGTCATGCATACATTGCATTTTTTATAAACATAAATATAAACGTTATCCATCGATAATGATCATAACTTCACGTAAAAAACTACGTTATCACTATATAAAGATTTGACTGACATATTGAGAGTGTAACTCTTTTAAAAAAGTTATAAGGTTATTGCCCATAACAAGTGTGATTAGTTTACCTCGAAATTAAACAAGACAAGTTACCTTCCTCTTTTTTTTTTAATATGTTAAATTAATTATTCAACCCTACCCTTAAAATTAAAATTCAAAAAAATAAATAAAAAGATGGTCCAGTCATGAACATGATTTCTGTGTGCATTGATGTACCTATAAATTATATATAAATTTAAGAAATAATTACACTGGAGGACACTTTAGTAAAAATAATTACAAAACTAAAAAGTTCTTCGTTGTATAGGCATTTATAGTTGGTGTATATTGTGTATCATAACATATATTTCGTATATAATTCATGTATAAATAATATACATTGTACAGTCAGTGTATACTTTCTATAACTTTTGACAAGTTATATTGTATAGTCATGTATAGTTTCGCTGATTTGGAGCTATTTTTTTTTATCTAACTAAGACATGTGTTACATTTATTGTAAATTAATTAATTCTTTTTATATACTTGAAAGTATCCCTAAATTTATTTGCCTCTTAAAAACCATGAACTGACAAAGCACATGAATACAATGCCATTTTTTTTTCTAGAAATAAAAGAACAAATTACTTTGGAGGAAAAAAGCTCATGATTGCATCTATATTCATGCTTTTCTTTCTTGTAGTTTGATCATTAGCCTTACATGAATTAGCAAATTTTCCAAAAAGAAAAATAATAGTGTTAATTAGATGCACACAAGAGTATGACAATGGTTTGACGTTCCTCCAAACAATTTGCATTAATTAAACACGCAATTCCAACGATGAAACATCCAAAAACAAAATAATATGTCGACAGCAAATATTATGGACGTGCCTCTCATTGATACTGTCTAATATTTATAGCAAATGTCCAATGGGGACACATATTATTTTACTATATAATGAGATATACACCAATTATTTTACATTTAATTTTACCCTAATAAGGTGTTATATGTCACTGTCTGAACTAGCGCTTAATCTAAATTTTTAGAATACATTTTGGAAGATTTATCTTTATATATTTATTTGATCATAAAATTTAATCAGACTTTGAAAAGGTAATCTTCAAATATTTTCGAACTCACAAAAGCTAATTCAGATCACAAAAATTCAAAATCCTTTCAACGAAATGAATATTCAAACACAACTTAAAAAATCTAAATTTTCAAGTTTCAGTGTCAGAATGTATTATCAAACGGAAGCTAACTTATAAACTTGATACATGTTTAAAAAATAAAGCATATTGATTTATTTAATTTTCTAAAAGTAATAATTGATTCAGAGACAAGAAAGTCCGGTATTTTCTAATGTATCAAAATCATTATTTGGTCTCTAAAATAAACCAAAATCTCCATCTCATCACCTAACAAAATGATTTAACGCAATAATCTTTCACAACGAGATTCTCGTGAATGTATGCAATTATATTAAACTTTCAATTCTTTATAAGTTCCTCATATTACAATAAATGAAGTATTTTAAGCATTGGAACTCTATATAAAGGAGATGGAGAAGCCATATTTTTCCATCTAATAAATTTAAAGATCGTCGAGTAATTTCTCTGTTAGTATATTTCTTGATCATGATGCCTACCGATTTTGGTAGAATTCCTCGTGTGTACAATATACCAAAAGATGGGATGACGAAATTAATCCGCTCCATTGCGGCAGAGAAGCACGAAGCTGGCCAACCATTTTATGTACTCGATTTAGCCACAATCGAGAGGCTTATGGACAAATGGAACCATTCTTTTCCAAATGTAAAGCCTTTCTATGCTGTCAAGTGCAACAATGAACC
>JAABOM020000075.1:22310547-22326029 GCA_011800125.2 Solanum clarkiae
ATAAAAATTTCAAGTGATGATGTTTTAGTAAAAAAAAAATATCTTAAAAATAAATACTAAGCAGATAAATATTAATTAAAAAAATAAACATAGAATAGATAAATAAAAAAGATAATGTGAAAATTCCATGGGATTACATGAAGTAAAGGTTGAGAATGAAATGAAATGAAATGAAAAACAAATACTATAAAATAATAAAACATATTTTAAAATAATAAAATAATGAAAATAAAAGAATTTAAAAAAATAAATATAGTAAAAAACAAAAAGAGAAATAAAAAATAAATAAACAACTTGTAATTACACTAAGTAATTTAACAGTGAATTGGAGAATGTAATTAAATCCTGTCAATTACACCAAATTACTTGTTGACCATGTAATTACCTGTTCAATCAAACATGACAAACAATATAATTATACTCAATTTTATCAAATCCAGTTACCAAGATGACTTTTCAAAAAGGCCCTTTAAGTGCTAGTGAGAAATAAGTTAAAGTAAAATAGACTAAGTTTTACCGATAATGAAGACGATACAAAAGTGCAGTAAGTTCAAATTGA
Source organism: Solanum clarkiae (assembly GCA_011800125.2). Lineage (NCBI taxonomy): Eukaryota > Viridiplantae > Streptophyta > Magnoliopsida > Solanales > Solanaceae > Solanum > Solanum clarkiae. Next base: position 22,311,107 of record JAABOM020000075.1, read on the forward strand.
TGCAAATATAAGGTTAGCAGTGAAATATAATTTGTAAGATACGTAAGGTTAGCAGTATTACCTATAGTGGCCGGAGCCATATGGTGATCAGGGGTTCATCCGAATCTCTTTCGATAAAAGATTATACTATTTTTATATGGTCAAGATATTTTTTATGTCTATATAATAGATATCGAACCCTTTCAATTAATTCATATATCTACTTTTTAAAATTTTGAACCCCTTAAAAAAATTATTTTTTTAAGAATCTGCCTAGTAGATCAAACCTTAAAAGCAGACCAGCCAATTGTCATCAGTGGGAGGAACATTAATTTTAACTAATATAGGGAGGTATACATATGGACAAACAAAATATCAGGATTCAGATAATATGATTTATGCTATGATTTGAAAAACACTAATTTTTACTATGCATGAATATAGATAAAAATGTGAAATAATTAGAGCAATATTTAATAATTAAAAGATATTTATAATGGATTACAAAATCAAATGAATTGACTGATTTTATCATCAAAACTTAACTAAAACTTTACGAACGGACACAGAATCAAAATTTAAAATTTTATGGGTTCTGTGTGATGACTGCCACGTCATTATGCCACACTGCAACTTAAGCATCATGTGGCATAAAGTTTTCTATATGAAAGATTTACATAGAAAGAATATTAATTAGTCTTTAGTGGAATATTTTATAGATATGCGGTCAAGTTCTCTTGAAAGACCTTAAAATTTCATGGAATAATATTCTAGAATAAAGACTTGTTCACAATTTATATTTGCAAATTAGCTCTTAGGTGAGTATTATAATAGAGAGATTCATTTATAAAGGCATCAAACTTTAAACAGCCAACTTCTTTACGATACATTTCTTTCATTGCAATTCTTTTATATTCATTCTGTTATCTTTAGGGATTTCAAATGAACGGGTTATATTGGAATTAAAAATGTTATAATTGATTGAGATAACAATTGGATTGAGTTATGACCACTCAAACTTACTTTGGGCTCAAAAGGATTAGGTTCAAATGGGCTAAAAATTCGAGTTGGGTCATAATCTGTCCATTTTGACCCGCTCAATCTCAATAATTCTAACATATTATTATTTACTTTTTTGTATTTCAACTCTAAAAATAAAAATAAAAAGTTACAAATTGATAGATAAATGATAAAAAATATAAAAAGATAGAAAACATACATTACATCAATTCAAGTAAAGAGTCTTAGAACGGATTGAAATTGAAGGTTCTTTTGATATGGGTTAGGACTTGAATGGGTTGAGATCAAGCCCCACTAAAATTATTTTGAGCCCAACCCATTAAATTTTGGACCGATTAAGCAAGTTTACCTATATTTGGGTTCATTTTGACACACTTAGTTATCTTCTTTGCAATTCCTAGTGTGTAGAGGCTGATTTGACATAGCAAAATCATTATCAAATGTGCAGGAACTTGAAAGAATTGTCATAGTAATTTTCTAATTATATCAATGCACATGAACGGTGTACACAAATGTAGTTTCTTGACTTCCTTTCAAGTATAGAGAAAAACAATACCAATGTCAAAAACGAAAAAAGAGATGGTTGTATTTAGATAACATAATCATTAGAGAGTTAAAACCACTGTGAAGAGAGTTACAAAGAGTATAATACAGAACAACTGCTACACGATCAGTTGATAGGAAAAATTGCAGCTGCAAACTTTGTTACTTGTCCAGCTGAAAAATATGACGGGAAGCCCAAAAAAAAGAGAGACAAGTCCGGTGCACTAAAGCTCCCGCTATGCGTAAGGTCCGGGAAAGCCAAAACAAAAAGAATATTGAAAAATGAAAATGTCAAAAAGTTGACACTCTTGGTTGTAAACTTTTGATCCCCTGAATTAGATTATCTGCAGTCCTAAGACTCCTTAATAGCCAATGGTTAATAAAACAGAAATGCTGTGCAGAACACCAGAACTTCTCGGCTGGTCAGGAGGAAACTGTACCAAAAAAGTGCTATGAACACACGCGAACGCTTTGTGATTCTCTCTCTTCTAAAACAGCTCCTGATGACTTGCCATCCCTCTCTGTTAAACATCTTTTGTATGGTACAAATCCCTTACTGCTGTTCCATTTGTCGCTGTTGGTGGTACATTTGGACTCAATTGTTTCAGAACTCTTGTTTCCATCATCAACTTCACTGGCTGAGCCAATGCTTGAACCAGTTGATGATCCCTCTCTTTGAGGTTCTTCATCTTTCGGTACCTGACAATGAGCTGCAGTCTCCACCGCCGTTTGGCCACATGATGAGATAGATCGATATACAAGATCTTGGTACCAGGACCACCAAGAGATTGTAGTAGGGAAGGCAGCAGTACTCTCAGCATTGTTTTCAAGCGTGTATTGTGAAAACCAAGAAGCTGGTGGAATCGCATTGCCTGGAACCATAGCAAGCATAAACGGTGAATTTGCTTGGTTAGCTTGGAATTTATGAAATGCATCTTCATTGCTGATCTTGATTTCCTTTTCTGTGACTTTATATAGCAATGAGTTGCAGTTGTCTGGAGCTTGCAGATCAAGGTTATTGGCATCTGGTACAAAAACTGTCTGTCCAAACAGCTTGATACTTGCAGAAGGTGGTTCAACAACCTTTTCACCATTAAACGAATTCTCCGTATGAACTACATCACATTCCTGCAAAGGCAAATACACCTCTGAGGTAAGTGTACAGCCAAAATAGTATAGCAAAGCAGTTGGATCAAACTTTAAGAGGAATTACCATGTGAGAATTGGTAATCGGGTTGGTACTAGCAGCCACTGGTTTTAATGCAACATGGATTTCCTCTAAGGTGTTGGAGTTAGAGTTCATACTTTCAACATCATTCTCGGCAGAAATTGCAGTTGCAGTGTGTGCATCTGTAGTACAAGATACTGGTGAAAAGCGAGAGTTCTGCTGTTCAGCAATTGGATATTCAGAAACACCTACATCATCTGCTGACAAAACTGCATCTGGAGAACGATTGTCTCTTCCTGATCCATTTGGGGAAGGAGATCTTTCAGGCTGACCTGAAACTGCCTTGTTAGCTGCAAAAGAATCAGCCATCTTGCGAGGGTAAGGATGCAGAGGCTTTTTCTTCGGCCGAGGAGGAGGTATGTCAATTGCATTTAGGGATTCATCACCATCATTACCTGAATCTCGAGCAACCTAAAACGAAGATTTAAAAATGAATGCTTGAGCCATTGATTACCCAGGCATCTCTTCCTTAATTTGGACAGGATAGAGAATCAAGCAAACTTCCTATAATTTTTATCTATGTATTTTATTTTTTCTAAGATTGAAGCAAACTCTATAATTTGTCATACTCTAGGGACCAACCTTGGCAAAAAATTTCTGCGCATGGCTACGAATCTGAATTGCAGTTTTGCTTCCAACATATTCTGCATGATTAAAAATACACGTTAGAAATTTCTATTTAAATTGAACTACATAAATGGGGAGAAAGAGAAGGATCAGGAGAAGAATGGACCTTTCATTGGCAGTGAACAGCCTTGTACCACACTTACCTTCTATTTGGCGCCAAGCACGGCCATACAGCTTCAAGGCTTCAAGAAATCTTTGGTGTTCTTCCTCTGTCCATTTCTCTCTCTGTTTTGTAATGGTATAAGGCTTCCTAACCTGTTGCACATGGGATGGAGTGACACCAATTGAGTTATATGCTATCTACCTCTCTCAAATGATCTGAAGAAAATAACTTGGCATTCATTCATGGGAAGGATGTTGACCTTAAGCACATTTTCATTGGCAAGACAAGTCGGAACCTTTCCCTGCGTAGCCACAGTTTCGAACTTTGAGCTAATCATGGATGAGGCACCTTGACAAGCCCCTTCAACTTGATTCTGTGGAATTATGAAGAAAGCATACATCATAAGAATATAATCCTCCAACTAAACTCAATGAAAATGAAATAAAGTGCACGAAGAAAAACCCAGGGCACAGGCTCCCTCCCTTTCCAGCAGACAGAATCTCATTAAATCTTGCTTATGAGTTATAATTCCAACAAACATCAACTGCTCTATGGTGCTAACACTCTATATTTTCACCCCCATTTCTATCAGCCATACGAATTTGGACAACCATCGGTCTACCTTTTTTCCCCAATCATAGTTAATAGTATTGTTTTTTAAAACCAGGAAGACCGATAAAAGAACAACTACTACCACTGATAACATCCAAGGGAGCGCTTAAACACAAGTGCGCGAGAAGGGGAAGCTGAAAGGGTTGGAGAGGCCTCATAAATTTACTTCCATGTGCTTGACATCTTTGAAAGAGGATAACTAAGTAGCCAATTTGGAAGAAATGAGATTGAAGCATAGCTTCAAGATTCTCAGAGCCATGGACTCACAAGGCAGAAGCTGCAGGATTCAATACTTGAAATTGAATTTGTCGTATCAAGCTTGCACCTTGGCCTAAGGATTTTCCCACACACTGGATAGTTAAACCATGACCTCAAATCTGGCGAGATTTTCAGTTATTTGAAGGCAAGGGATTTTATGACACACTTCCCAAGGGGACTATAAATTAGGGGCAGAGCTAGCAATCCAATTACAGGTCCAACAAAACCCAGTAGCTTTAGCATAGAACTCTGTATTTGTGTCAAAAAAATCCACTTAATGCGTCTAAACAATTTGTGAAGAACCCAATAACTTTCTTTTTTTAGAATCTATAACCCATAAACTCAAAATCCTAGCTCTGCCTCTAAAATAAATTAGAATCCTAGAATTGTTGTTCATTAATTTTGAGTTTTTGACTTTTGAGAAGTTTCGAGAAGCCTAGTATATAAGTTTAACACTTCTGAGCATAGGGATTGATCTCATGTTCTTCTTGTGCTTTAACTTGACTATTTAAAGTAGATTCTTTGTATAGTTAATCTCTTCTGCCTCACACTTCTTTCTCTAGATTGATTTAATTGGTAGGTTCTTGCATATATCTTTTGAAAATGGACATATTACATTCTTATCTAACAACTGGATCATCAAATTTGAACAACAAAAGCCAATGTGTTGTGGTTCTTACTCTCAACAACAACATATCCAGTGGAATCCCTCAAGTGGGGTTTGGGGAGGGTAAAATGTACGCAAACCTTACCAATACCACATAGGGATAGAGAGGCTATTTTCGAAAAAATAACAATTATGATACCAAAGAATTGTCCCTCTTCCTTAATAGGTGCCCTCAGGTAGCAATTTTTTTATTCTTTATTTGATCTTAGTGCTACATTCTTTGAGCTTGAATAACAATTGGATATAACAATTCAAGATAGATCAGATACTTGAGTTCATGTCATTCTAATCCTTTCTTAGATTGCATCCAAATATCTGTGTCGATCCGCTAATCCGTACATTATCAATGCCTCAAATTCAAATTAAGTAGGTTATAGTGCATCACATAAAGGCAGATCCAAGATTGAATACTTTTTGGGGTTCAAACTTTAACAATTCTTAGTATTAAGCTCATTTAATTGTAAAGACAACTACTTTCCCTGGCTAGAAAATTGAACTTTTGGCATACTAATGGAATTATCTTACAAAGCATTTTCCCTGTCATTTAAATAAATTAACATTTTCTAGAAACACAATCAGTTACAGCTAAAGCAACAGTAAATAAGTACTCACAGAACAGAAAGCATAACAGTATAAAATCATCATTTATTCACCATATCTCTAGAAGAACAGTAGCAGATGCACAATGGAATCAAAAACAAATAAAGATGAAATCAGCAAAACTTCATTTTCTTTATAAATTTACCAAACAAAGTCCATTTCCAGATATAGTAAAAGAACATCAAATTAAGAAATACCCATATTCCAAAAATGGATCTTGAGTAAGAAGCAATTAAATTTAATATGAGAAAGTCTACATACCACTCCAACTGCTACCATTGCTGCAAAAATCTTGGGAAAAAAAAATTAGACCAGAAAAATGAGTATTTTGACTTCACTTCCCTTGTAAACCCAAAAAGAAACCTTTTGACAAGCGGGAGAAAATGAAAAAAAAAAAAAAAAGATCAAAAACTTGTGAGATATACAGAAGAGTGTAAATAGGAGATGAAAAAATGAAAGGGAAAATATAAGAACAGTATAATGGAAGGGGAAGAAAACTATTGGGTGGGTGGGCAGGTATGCCACGTAGGATAGAAAGGAGGGATTTTTTATTTTTTAATATTTAATAAATAAAAAAATAGTAGTTGGAAACGAAACATCAAGAAGGTTGTAGAAAGTTGTTTGTGGCTGTAAATAGAGGTTTATGATGACACGTGTCAATGTTGGGCTGGCCCATTTATTGAAACCATATCTCTATCTCTCTCATAAATAGTGACACCAAAGTCCATAGATTGATTTGTTTTTGCTATATGTGGAACATATTCAACCAGCCAATCATACACCTACATTAGGAAACAGCACACATGTCTATTTTAATATTTTCTTTTCCGTTCACGTTCACTTTTACTTGTCTATCTGATACCCAAGTCATTGTTAATAAAAATAAATATTCTTTTCGTTTCATTTTATATAACACCATTTGACTTGGTATGTTATCTAAAAAAAGAAAAAAAAATTAAAAGTTGTGGTCTAAAATCATGTTTAGATATTTATGTGGCTGAAAATTATTTTATTAAAGATAGAAAGAGAATTTTAAGGATAAATTATTTCTAATTAGAGTAAGGTGACATTTTATTTAGGCGGACCAAAAGAAAATGTGCCATGTAAAATAAGCCAAAAAGAGTATATTATTAGTATAGTTTTGATATAACTAATCTTGAAATAGCTTATTCTCTAATTTTATTCTATTTAAATATGAAATAAATTAATCCCAAATTAGTTATCCTTTGCTTTATCCCTCGCAAAACAAATTCTTATTCCTAATTTATACTTTGTTCATTTTAATTAATTTGTCGTCTTTCGACTTGATATGAAGTTTAAGAAAATAAAAAGATATTGTTAAATATTGTGATGTTAAATTAAAAATATGTAAAATATTTCAAAAAATTAAGTTATAATTTTAAATATATCACATGAAAATTTGAGATTAGAAAATTATCACAAAAAAGAAAAATAATATTCATTTTTTAATGATAAATAAAATGAAATAAAAGAATTACTTATTTTTAATTTTAGTCATTTCTAAATACATATTTTAAAAGATTAAATTTATTATATTTATAGAGTGGTATCAAAAACTGTCATTCAAGTTATTGTTCTTGACAAATATGTAAGTTTATTGGATAAATAAAAATAATTGGAAGGAGTAATATCTAAGGATAATAATATCTTATCCATCACTTATTTTATTTTCATCAGTGATTCCAAATATTTGAGTTTTGTGGCTGTGATTATTTGTCCTTTTTGGGTGGCTGATTTTTATTCTTTCTGTTTGGGCTTACTCCAACTTTGTTTAGTTTGTGGTCTTGAAATCTTTTCCAAGTGGGTACACCCACAGTGTCTCTCTTGTTGCATACAATGAAATTACTCCACTCGTCTCAAATTAATTGAATTTTTGAGACCTTTTTTAACATTTAAAATAGTTAAATTGTTCAAAATTCTAAAAAAAATATTTAAAATTTTTTTCATATTTGCCCTTTCATTTATTAAAGTTTTGTATTTTCTAGGAAATAAATTACACTATATATTTATAATTTCACAAAGAACAATAGTGGAAAGTATAGTATAAATTTCGTCTTTGAATTTTTTTCTTAATATGTATTCATTATCTTAAAAATTCAGTTAATATGAGACAGAGAGAGTATTACTTAACGCGTAACAATTATTTTATTTGAATATAATTATTTATTTTTAGAAAAATATTCTTATTTAGAGAAAAATATTTAAGTTATATATATGTGAAGTTTGATGAAAATTTATTTAACTTCAATTAAAAATATTGAACTTTCGAAAAGAAAAATTTAACTTTCGTCATATGTGTTTAAATTTGCGAGTGTGTTTGGTATAAAGGATCCTAAAAGATGGACTAAAAAATATTTTATTTTTTGTGTATGATACTTAAGTTGAAAATATTATTCTAAAAATATTAATATATAATTTATGTTATGTAAATTCTATGAGAGGGAGTGTGGTAGAGTGGGGATATGTTTGAGAGTGGAGAGGAGATATTTGATGTGAAATGACATTTGTCGACTTTATTTTCTATTATTACTAAGGATTTTTTTTATTTTTAAGAACTTATTTTTCTTTTAAAAACTTAACCAATCAAACATTAAAAAAATTAGATATTATAGACTATAGTAGCTGATTTTCTTTCCCCTTTATTCATTACTTACATGAGGTGCCAATTCATATTTTTAACAACACGTTTAAATACGAATGAAGTGATATATGGAAAAAATATACATATTTAAAAACTAAGTTGAAAAAATATTCAAAAATTGAGATGCGTTTGGACATGTATTTATAAGAAAAAAAGTTAAAATTTTGTGAGAAAGGAAAAATATACTCTAGAAAAATTAGTTGGCACTTTTCAAGTTGGGTAAGAAAAAAATTACTTCTTAACAGGTCCTTGTTAAGAAAATAAAAAAAAAAAAAGAATTTCAAACGGACAGTAAATACCTCACTCTTAAGTTTTGTCCCTAAGAATCTCAAATTAATTCGAAACAGGTATATAATAAAGTCATTAGACTTTTTGACATGAGTTTATGCCAGCCGACAACTTGATTGATTTCAAGCCTTTATATCTTCTTAATTTGTTGTAGTTTACCAATTTATCTCTGGAAACAGTCGCGCTATTATTTTAAACATAGGGGTCAAACTGCATATATCCGACCCCCCCTTACCCCGCAATGGGCGAGAGACTTTGAGGCATTGGGGTAATGTTGTTGTTGTTTTTATCAATTTATATGTTCTCTCAATTTAGTTGTATTGGAGACAAATAATAAATTAGAGTCATGTTTTATGTTGGGGTCGAAGGCGAGGAATAGTAATAATAAGAGGGAGACGAACTTTCTTAAAATGAGAGTAGGATCGTAGAACATAAGGTCATTTACAGGGAAGTCATAAAGCTGGTAAAGAGTCTTAAGAGGAAACAAATTAATATAATGTGTGTTTAGAAGACCAAATGGGTGGTACCAAAGCTCAAGATGTGAACGGGTTTAAATTATGATACTCAAGAGGCTTCATGAATAGAAATGAAGTTAGATAGAAACTTTAAGGAGCACGGGAGGACCCACAAGGAGTCCGCCAAGTACTTGAGCACCCACTAACGTAGTATCGCACATTATATATTTATGTAGAAAGAAAAATGGGTATAAATTTAACATAGAGTACCCACTAAACAAATGATCTAATTTATCTAATGGTTCAAGGTCGGTGCTTAAAATTTTTCTTGCGTTGCTGGCCTGAGTTTAAATCTCACTCTCCACACTTTTCTTTGTTATTTTTTCTTTATTTATAATTGTTCCTTTATTATTTTTTCTAAAAAAAAAGATATACAAATAAATACTTTTCCTTTCTTCTTTATTCAAGATAATTCATACTATTCTCTTTATTTCTGATAATTGTCATGTTTCATTTTGTAAAAAAATAATTATAATTTTCAAAATTAAATTAGATTAGAATAATTCAACATTTTAAAATTCAAATTTTCATGTTCAAAAACTATACTAAAAGTACTATAATTTATAATTTTTCTATATCAATATGATAAAAAAAAATTATATCTTAAAATGTTACTCAAGATTGATATTGCCTCTGGCAAAAGAAAATTATGATAAATAAAAAGGAATATGGTGAATAGTTGTTCATATTGATTGTTTTTACTACTTCAAATATGATCGTCTTTTTATGTCAAGTATTAAATTTGTGCACTTATGCTTTATAATTCGTAGCTAAGTGAGGGTGGAGCTATATAGGCCCAAGGAATTCATTTGAACTCTCTTCGGCGAAAAATATACTATTTATACATGAAATTATATTTTGAATATATATAATAGATGTTGAATACCCTTTATTTTTTTTGTATTTACCTTTTATGTTTTGAACCTTTATTAAAAAAAAATTATTCCGCAGTTATTAAGCTAAGAGAGCACCCAACAACTTTAAAATCCTAGATCCGACACTACTAAGGAGTATGTGATCAAAGTTAGAAGAATTAATGATAGGATGATGTCGATTAAATTTATTATCGGTAGACATATTGTGAATGTTGTTAGCGTTGTTAGTGCTTATGTGGTGAATATGGGACATCTCTCTTAAATTTTGCTAAAGTCTTTGAGTTGGTTATTGCTATCTAACGTTTTTCGAAGAGAAAAAATCGCTTGGTTACCTTTTGTAATACGGTAGTTAAGACTCTCGTTTACTTACTCCTCCGGAAGAATGATAGAGGCCTTTGTAAGGATTTCAAGGTTATTCCGAGTGAAAATATTTTCATCAAGGATAGACTTTGCGTGATGGACTTAAAAATTAAAAGGGATATGAGAAAGAAGGCCCTTTGTGACCTACCGAAGATTTGATAGTGTGCCTGACTCTTGCCCTTTTTTAAGAGATGGGAAAAAAGTTGAGTAGTTTAAGGGCTTGGATTAGTAATGGGTATGTGAATAACATGTGAGATATGACTGCTAGTCTCGTTAGAAAAGCAGCTACCGAGATACTAGGGATATCGAAAGGGTTCTTTAATGGACGTTAAGGCGATTGATGGTGAAATGAAGAAGTTCAAGGCTAAGCAAGTTGCTTATACGAAGTGATTAGAGTGCATCGATGAGCATGAAAAATAGAGGCTTATGAATATCTATAGGACAGTGAAGACAAAAACGAAGTCGGCGGCCACGAGTACTAAAACAAATAGCATTTGAACATTTATGTATCAAGTTAGGAGAAAAGAGGTCGGGACAAGAGATTATATAGGCTCGTGAAAGAGAGAGAGAGAAAAGCTTACAACTTCAATCAAGTGCGTTATATCTGATAAAATTATCGAAATACCCCTAGACGAGAGAACGCTTGCATAACACATCTTCCCAAACTTTTTCAGCAAATTCGACGCTGAAATCGCGTTCAACACGAAAAATTATGTGAAAAAATAATTTTGGTTGAATTTTAGAGCAACCAGATCAAATGATAATTTTTCAGGGGAAAGATATAATTTCAAAAAAGTGTGCGACATGTCAGTGTCACAGACTTTTCGCGGATTTGCACTTAAATGTGGTTCTACTATTTTCTACGAGATTAGAAAATCGATCGAAAATTTTTTCAAGAAAAATGTATTGTGAGGGATCAAGTCCGCGACGCGGACTGGACCCCAACATTTTAGAAATTTCACTTTTTTCGAGGGATATTTCAGATTTTTCCTTACCCCTTCTAAACTTAATCCAAGACTGATATAAATCGTTTTAACGTAAAAAGGATTTCTAAATCCATTCTTAAGTCTTCTACGCACCCTAACAAAAAGACCTGAGGCTAGAGAGATGGGAAAAAAAACTAGGATTCAAGGAATTCAAGTCGGAATTTTGCCGAGTTGATTGTCTACCTTCTTCTCTGGTATGTAAGGCTACCTAGAACGTTGGATTGAGTTCATCCACACGCCTTTTCATTCACATGGTTCAAATTGGAGTGTAGGAATTAAGTTGTGAAATCTCATAGTCCTAATTTTCGAGTAATGTTCATTTATGATTGAGTTTTCATGCATATTTATGAACAAATTGATGAGTTGCATGGTGATTACATAAAGTTAGAGCATCTATATTTAACATTTTGAACCCTAAACTGTAATATCCTATGCAATCCTTGTTGTGTTGACTGAATTGAGATCATGATTGTGAATGTATGAGTTGAGTAACTTGAGCATGAGGAGCATATTACTTGTATAAGATGTGTGATATCCTTTCGTTCATGCTGTTTCAATACATGTGTGACAGCATCGTCAGTATCGTCATCATTCTGAATAATGGACCCAAGATACTTAAAGTTCTCGCTCTTGAGAATAGGTTAAGTCATGAGTGGCAAACGTCACTTCTTCCTCGCAACACTAAATTTACACTTAAAATATTAGTCTTACTCAGTTTGAACCCTTTGGATTACAAATATATTTCCAAATAATCGTGTTAAGTAACACATAAATTAAAAAGGAAAAAAATTTCATATATATATATACAAAAAAAAGTAAAAAATTTACCAATAAACAACAACAACAACAACAACAACAACAACAACATACTCAGTGAAGTCTCACAAGTGGGGTTTGGGGAGGGTAGATTGTACGCAGTCCTTACCACTATCTCATAGAAGTAGAGAGGCTATTTCCTAAAATCATCAGCTCAAAACCCATAAGTAGAAAGAATTAGATATGACAAAATGTGATGTAAGGAAAAGAAAGGGAATAATAGGTGCGACTAACAAAGAGTATCACATAACAGTATGTAAAGATGATATAACTAGCACATATGCGCCAGATAATGAAAGAAACAGGAAAAATAATAATGAAAATAATACCATTAATAATAATAATAAGAAGAAGAAGATGAAGAAAAAGAAGAGCTTAGCCTACTACTCTAATTCGCGATCTCTCCACTTCTTTCTATCTAAGGTCATGTCCTCAGTGAGGTCGAGTTTCGCCATGTCTTGTCTGATCACCTCCCTCCAGTACTTCTTCGGTCTATCTCTACCACTCCGAGTAGCTCCCACAACCAACTTCTCGCACCTCCGAACAGGAGCATCAATACTCCTTCTCTGCACATGTCCGAACCAACGCAGTTTTGCCTCCCTCATCTTATCACCCACCAGGGCCACCTCTAGTTTCTCCCGAATAGTCTCATTCCTAATCTTGTCACTCTTGGTGTGACCGCACATCCATCTCAGCATCCTCATCTCTGCAACATGCATTTTCTCAACATGCATATTTTTGATTGGCCAACACTCCACCCCATACAGCAACGCTAGTCTAACCAGCACTCTATAGAACTGACCTTTTAGTTTATGTGGTATCTTTTCGTCACACAATACTCCTGAAGCAAGCCTCCATTTAGTCCATGCCGCCCCAATACGATGTGTGACATCATCATCGATATCGCCACTACTCTAGATAATGGACCCCAGATACTTAAACTTTTCCCTCTTGGGGATAGGTTGAGTGCCTGCCTCACCTCAGAGTTAGCATCCTCTCTCTCAATGCTGAAATTGTACTCCAAGTATTCAGTTTTGGTCCTGCTCAATTTAAATCCTTTGGCCTCCAAGGCGTGTCTCCAGGCCTCCAACCTTTCATTAACTTTAGTCCGAGACTCATCAATTAGTACTATGTCATCTGCAAAAAGCATGCACCAAGGTACCTCTTCTTGTAAAGATCGCGTCAGCTCGTCCATTACCAAGGCAAACAAGAAAGGGCTCAGCGCAGAACCCTAATGAAGTCCCATCTCAACAGGAAAATACTCGGAGTCTCCTCCCACCGTTCTTATCCGAGTTTTGGCTACATCGTACATGTCCTTAATCACCCTGATATATGCCGCAGGGACATCTTTTTCCTCTAAACATCTCCATAAGACATCTCTTGGGACTTTGTCATACGCCTTCTCGAGATCAATGAACACCATATGTAGGTCCTTCTTTCTATCCCTATATTTTTCCAGTAACCTCCGAACCAGATGGATTGCTTCAGTAGTCGACCGTCTCGGCATGAATCCAAATTAATTCTCTGAGATAGATACTACTTCCCGCACCCTCCTCTCCACAAGTCTCTCCATATCTTCATAGTGTGATTTAACAACTTGATACCCTGTAATTGTTATAATTTTGAATATCTCCTTTATTCTTGTACAATGGGACCATTGTACTCCTCCTCCATTCCTTAGGCATCTTGGCAGTCTCCTTAATAACATTGCACAATCTAGTCACCACTCTATACCATCCTTGCCCACGTTCTTCCAAAAGTCCACTGGGATCTCATCGGGTCCGATCGCCCTCCCCCTCTTCATCCTACTCAAAGCCCGTTTTACCTCCTCCACTTCGAATGGATTGCCATCTCCAACAACACTAAGGTCCTCAAAGTGTGCCAACTTATCCATCTCGATAACTCTATCACCTTTTTCATTTAAGAGTTTATGAAAATAAGTCTGCCACCTGAACTTAATGGAAGTGTCATCCACTAACACTTCGCCCTCCTCGTCCTTGATGCACTTAACTAAGTCCAAGTCGCGAGCTTTCCTTTCTCTTATTTTAGCGAGCCTATACAATCTCTTGTCCCCGCCTTTAACACGTAGATCCTCATATAGGCGCTCAAAGGCTGCAGACTTAGCACTCGTCATCGCCAACTTGGCTTCTGACTTGGACTTCTTATAAAAATCCTTAAGCTTTTGTTTTTCATCTTCATCTCTACACTTTAATCACTCTGTGTAAGCGACCTTCTTATCATTTACTTTACCCTGGACTTCCACATTCCACCACCAATCACCTTTACGACCACCAAAGGGCCCTCGCGAAACTCCTACAACTTCGGTAGCTACCTTTTTGATGTAGCCAGCAGTCGTATCCCACATACAGTCCACATTACCTTCACTACTCCACGCCTTAAGGCTACTCAACTTTTCTTCCATCTCACAAGAAAGGGCAGGTGTAAGACCTCCCAATCGAATCCTAGGTTGGACATACAGAACCTTCTTCTTCTTTTCTCTCTTGATCTTCACATCCATCACTAAAAGCTTATGTTGAGTGGAAACTGTTTCACTCGGGATAACCTTGCAATTCTTACATAAACTTCTATCGCCCTTCCGGATAAGTAGGTAATAGGGGTGTGCAACGAGTTTGGGAACCACTCGGACCACCCAAAACCGGACCGGACCGCCCAAGAACCGACGATTTTCGAGGGAATAGGTCCGGTTCACGGTTCCAATTTTTTGGAACCGACAAATAACGGGTGGATGGGCGGTCCGATGTGAGAAACCACCCATCCATCCAC
>JAABOM020000075.1:22326129-22343457 GCA_011800125.2 Solanum clarkiae
CGCCCAAGAACCGGACCGGACCGACGGTACGGTCCTTGGGTGGATTAACGAAAATAATGGGTGGTCCACGGTCCAAATTTTTCAGAACCGGTATATAGCGGGTGGTTCCTGGATTTGATAGAAAAACCGCCCACCCGAACCATGCTCACCCCTAGTAGGTAATCTATCTGAATTTTAGGTACCGTACTATAAAAAGTAATCAAGTGATTTTACCTCTTCGGGAAATACGAGTTAGCAATCACTAATTCAAAGGCTTTGGGTTTAAAGTAGCCCATATTTTATTTACATAAAAAATAGTCCCAAATCAACAAAACTATACAATATAGGTTGTCAAAGTATACACTACTATACAATATATATTACTTATACATGACTATTCACTAAATATATATTATAACAAAAAATATACACCGACTATATGTATTTATACAACAAAAGATATTTTTTTATAATTAATTTAAATGAAGTGTTCCTAAGTGTAACTATCCCAATTAAAAATAAAAAAAATTATAGAAATACACAACTTATGTTTACATGATTTCATATAATCCAACTCTTTTAAAAAATTACAAAAATTCATTAAATGATACTCAACTATAATGCCTATTGATACAAATTACAATTACTACTTCTTCATATATCATAGTTAAAATCTCTTAATGTTCCTATCTTTTCAATATGTATCTTACGATTTTATTTCTTGTATAAAAAAAGATTTTTTTTGATAATTTTTAAAAAATTAATATTAGTTGAAATTAGCTTAAAAAGTATGGGATTTGCGTAAACTATATGTTAAAAATTGACACTAAAAAAGTGAAACGGGCAACAAATTGGGCGGGTGCCTTTGCTTATGAATCATCCGAGCTGAATTTCAGAGCCCTAGATAAACTCTCTACAATCTCACTACGAGAAGACGAAGAAGAGCATGAGCAACGATAAACACTTCGAATTCTGTGTTGTTTGCAAGCTTAATCAAAATCAAGGACGCCGCCATAACTTCCTACCTAACCACAAGAAGTCGCTCGCGGCGGTGCTCTCCCGTTTCCAATCGAAGCTTTCCGATATCCGGTTCTTCCTCAGAAACCCTGTCCCTCTGCGCCCTGAGCATGCTTCCCGTAATCGCCTTTGGTGTATCTTCTGCGAGTCTGATATCCTGGAACTCGACAGCTTCTACGCTAGGTACGCCAGTGATTACTTGCGTCTCTGATTAGTAAATTATTATGTTCCTTTTTTTCAGATTTTATGTTTGTTGGATTAGCGAGAATGCGATTAGGCATTTGGCTGGTGCGGATCATATGAAGAAAGTTAAAGGTTTTTTATGGAAGTATGGTGGTGGAATGGACAAGGTTGATACTTTTCGGATTACAGAGACTGACTTCGCTAAGGTACTGGTGATATACTTCAAATTTATTTTATGTCCCACGCTATTGCAAACCAATGTTGTTGGTGCGTTCAAGTAGACTACATGTTAGGATGTCTCTCAACATTAGTATTTCCAAATTTTACAATTGACTGCAACAATGACTGTACCTTAATTTGAAACCTGCTGCGGTCAGATGAAGTCTTTCTCTGATAAATATAGTCCAAGAAGTAATTATCTGTCATTCATTCATATACCAATTTCATTAGAGCACTACACAGTTTCTTCTCATCTAAAACTGAAATGTACTCTAGTCTTTATTAGATAATACAATGGATATATGAGAATTTCTACTGATCTTTCACCCCGTGTTTGTTCTTCAATGGTAGGCCCTTTTTTCCTACACTTCTAGTTTTGTATTTGTTGTTGACTTCCGTCTACATTGGGAGGTCTAGATGTGGATTATCCCACTGTTTTTTCATTATATCACAGTGATTGACATTGTCAGTTGATTTTCTCTGTGGAAGATGTCATCTTCTAGATGAAAGTTGTGGATGTTTAGATGCATGGGGTGAATTTTAGGAATTTACTTAGTTGCTGAATTAAATCCTCACATGTCAAGTTGAATATTTGCACTTCATGCCATCATCTTGAATTTTTTACTTTGTTTAAAATATTGATCTTGTATCATTCTGAACCTTAATAAAGTCATTTGTCATGCTTTCATATATACAGTGGGAGAAGAAGTGCAATCTACTGAAGAAGGGAGCTCTTGATGGAGGATCTCGTGTAACGTCAATTGGACCTTCAAATGATATCCAAAATAAAACGAACTCTGACTATCTAAATTGTTTTGAAAAAGATAATATATATTCTCTTAACGTTGATGTTTCAAATAGTGTTGTACCTTTACAAAATTATACGAATGAGAGATCACAGATATCTGAAAACAAAATGCGTATTGTTACAAATGGCCCTGATTTGCACAGTACGTGCAAGGGCAGATACCTCAGTGAAGATGCTTGTTCCTCCAATGGCCTATCAAGTTAGTGCTTCATACTTTTCTCTTTTCATATGGTGATATGATGTTTCTCTGATTGCATGTTTTGCTCGCTGACTGAAAGTGATCTTGTGAACTTCTTTATGCGCAGATGCCCAAAAGTGCTTGGGGTTTCATGGAACAACACCTTCTCACCGATGTCTTAATGACAGTTCTGTAAGTCTATTTAACAGGCATATCTGCTACTTAAGTTTCCTGTTATTTATCTCTGTGTTGTAAGCTCGGATACTAAGATCATTGTGCAGTATCAGTAAGCCATCCTTTCACGCGGTAATTAGCTTTTCCTATGTCCTTATTTGCTACACTTTGAACATCATATTTGATGCTTTATCAATTTTTTCTTATATCATTATTTGTCCTTTTGTATTCATCATTTTTCTGAACTGGTAGCAACACTAACTATTAAAGAATTAATTGATGGATGATTTAGTCCATTTTTGAGTGCTTACAAGTTTAGAATCTTTCTTATTTGGTGTGAGATTACTGAATGGATTGATGAAGAAGATATAATAGCTTTTAGTTGTGGAAAAAGTTGGTTGTAGGATTGGTAAAATGCAGAGTTGTCTATAAACATCCAAGGTTGAAGCATAGATATCAAAATTCTGATGTTTCAGATACATGCAATTAAGCAACATATTGGTTAGCCCAAATACGTGATGTATTAATAGCAGTGCTTACTGATAGAACTTGGGATAACATTGCATGGCTTTCTTTTATCTGAGAGGAAAGACCATTACAAGAAACATATAAGGTGTCAACTATGATACCCTCCTTTTCTCTATTGTTCTGTCTTTGCACTTCTGTAGATAAGCGTGTCAAGATTTTTGTGTTTCTGGTCCACTTCAGCCTTTTAACCTTCTTATTTGAAGGCTGAACATTGAGCACTATGCACTTCTAGTTGTAGAAATGGTTTCAATCATGATACCCTTGTCTTTACAATTTTTCTGAGAAGTGTTCATAAAGATAGGTGAGCTTTCTCACTTACATCTGATTATAAACGGAACACATATAGTGCTTGTCATGACATTTCCTCCCCTTCGGTGAATTTTTGCTGCTTCTTTATGTGTTTTTGTTCTTCTTGCCTATTAAAAATGTTGACTGTCTTCTTTTTATCAAGTGGAGACACATACATTAAAGAGCTCATTAATATTTAGCTAGTAGGGATGGTACTCAGAGGAAGACCCAGGAATTGAAAGTGACGAGGTCACCAATATCTTTTATACAAACATGATTCAAAGATGTAGCCATATTTTTTTTTTCTTCATATAACATAGACACGTCAATTACTTGGTATAAAATTTGGTGTGGAAATCTCTGGAACCTAAAGAAAAAAAGCAACAAGTAAACTGGCCTGTAAGTACAAGTGCATGAGCTAAAGGTCATTCTGTGTGCCCCAAATCAACCAGTGTGGCTACTTTACCTTTGTGGCTTCCGGTGTCAATCAAAATATATAAATGTTATTTAAGACATATACACACATATTCATCCGTGATGGTGCATAGGATTTTACCGAGTATATTGTTATTGAGGTTACCGGGGACCCCTTACCCTGGAGTAGGTCCGCCTCTGACGCTGATCGTCTAGCAAGGTGGTTATATTTATTTGTTCCAAAAGATTGCTGATGTCCGGAGAAATTAAATTTGTACATCTCATATTTTTATGACATGCTAAAAGCTTCCATTTTCATCATAAGAAAACTTTCATGCCTTCATAAATTAATCTCTTGATCTTGTTGGCCTAAGTCAGTCACCCTCAATAAATGTATGTAGTTTATTTATTCCTTATGTGCCATTGGCTCAATCAAAACTCTGGCCACCTGTTGTACAGTGGGTTGCAAGGAGATGTTTTCCAGGGCAAAGCTCTTGTAACAAGCTAAATAAGAACCAATCAAAGAGATCACTACTTCCTTCCAACTGCAGGTTGGAAACCTAAAAATCCTTTTTATGTTCTTAATATCAATGGGAAATTCAGAATAGAACCAATTTGTCTCTCATGATGCTAAAATACGAGGGCAGTTATTTTATTTTTGTGAAAATATACATGGAAAGTTATTTGCTTAATAGAATAATATCATTGCTAATGTGTAATTTGGTTGTCTAAATTTTTTCTATTTGGAAGTTTTCCTTATCATGTCAATATCACTCTGGTCGATTTGGCAGGTAATCCCGGAAGGAAGAATGAAAAAGGGGATGAAAAGCTCTCTGGGTATTGATCTCTTTACTTTCTTGTATGATTTTTTATTTCATATTTCATATGCTTTAAATGAGATTCATTTAATATGTTTCTTAGCTGTAAGTTCATGTTTATGGACGTATAATATGTTCCTAGGTTGGTACTCCCTCAGTTTCAAAAAAAAAAAAAAAAAGGTTTCTGGGTTGGTTATTATGGTGTTTCTTCTGTCTTGTTAGTGTGTCTTCACGTATTCTTACGGTTGAAGAATGGAAATTTCTCCTTCAGGGCCACCAAGCATCACACAGATATCTTTAACATTTCAAGAAGATTCACTTGGCAATGTTCATTCTGGAGCACCTCCTCCGTGGTTCAATGCAACTGAAAAAAGTCAGCTAGAATTTATATCAAATCCTGGAAGGAGTGACCTCTCTCCTCCCAATCAGAAGAAAAAGTCGAAACTAAATCCAAACAGGGTTGGTGCTGCTTGGGCTGAGAGAAGAAAAGTTGAGCTAGAGTTGGAGAGTAAAGGGGAGCTTGTGACAAACACTTTTGATATGAACTGGCTCCCAAATTTTGGCAGAGTTTGGCAATCTGGTACTAGGAAGGAATCTAGGAAAGAATTTCAGCTGGAGAATCACAAGTCTGCTAACATTGAAAGCCAGTCCCAGAGTATGTTGCAGTTACAGCCTTATGTCAGCAAGCAAAAGGTAAGCGACTACATCAGCATATAGTCATTTTACTTCACCACACATGTCAAATTAGGTCATATTTTATGGTATTGATGGAGCGATATGCAAGTCAAACTCCGTTAGTTCCATCCCTTGTGAAGCAGTATGAAAAGAAAAGCGACGTACAAATGATTTAGTGATAAGGGCTTTCTAAGTTCTACGACTCTCAACCTTTCTCCCCAAATAAAAGGCCTTCTCAGTTATATGCTTTTTAGATGTCAGATGTCCAAATTCTTCAATGCAAATATGCTGACATTGGATCCACTTTAGTTTTGTAAATGTTTTTTGTTGCGATGGTAATATTAACAGTTATTTCCAAAAATGTACTGAGAGTTTTTTTTTTTGGGTGACCTTGCCAGAGCAGTGTTCCCCAAGCAATGATTTGTTCTAATATACTTTGATGAGACGTTCCCTTACATGTTAAGGCAGTAGTCTTGTTGTTCTTTCTGAACAGATAGTTCATATACTTCATATAGAACTAGTGTTGATTGAAACACCACCGACTTTTTATTATAAGTGTTCTGTTTTTGGCATTCACATGACTGCTTCTCTTGTTAAAAATTGCAGCGCAAAGATCCTGTTTACGAAGAGCTTGACTGACATAACAACCTCTCTATGGTGACCAAATTACAAAAATCTGTGTACATTCTTCTTGATTTGCTCTCTCCGTCCAAATTATCATTTTTATGCTTTGTAGATTTCCCATTTGGTATGAGTTGGGGCAACTAGATTATAGTAAGCGTTCAATCCAAGTTACTAAAACCTGTAGATTGTTTGTCATGGTAATTTTTCTAATGAGCTCTTTGTTCTTCTGTAGTGATTCTAGCTGTGGTTCTGCACAGGTTGCCTATGTATAGTATTTCTTGTATTAATTAATGCCTTTAATTTGCTCAATGTTGCACTTGTATTCCTCGTCTTATTTGGTTGAAGGTGCCTTAAATCTCTTGCTTGCAAACAATTTGCGACGAATGTTGAAAGCCACTCTAATTTTGACTGTTTCCTCTTAATTGAAGACTACCTTCCAGTACACTATAATATCACGAAGCTCATATGTGCCAGACCTGTTTAGGCGTGTCAAGCTCTAATTCCTTGTAAACTGTTTTGAGTTATTCTGCGGCCTTGGATCTTATTAGCTGTTCACAGAGTCGCTTATGAAATAATCGTATGTTTTTGAGCTTGTTTACTGCAGCGTTGCCAGTGAAACAGTATGTCTTTTGTGCTTTTGTTCTCTAAATACACAACATATCTTTTACAAATATGTTCTATAAAATCATATCATAAGATTCAAAAATGAAAGAAAATCAAAGTGTGTTTTTTTCTAAATTCTTATGGGAGCTTTTACCTTTTTTTCTTGGCTACTTCTTTTGGTAATGCAAACACACACTCTTAAGATGGAGATGATCCAACTTGAACATACAATTTTAGAAGTTGAAAGCGAAAGATGCTTTATTGGAGCAATTTTTTTTAGTCAATATAGTAGTTTGGGAGTAGTCTTTTCTCACAATTAGAGAAAAGGAAAATACATACTAATATCTAAATTTCTCATTTAATTTGATTTCATCTGAGTTTTAAGCATGCATCAATAGACATTTAAATCTATATATAATTGAACATTTAGCCATCTACGTAGCTGACATATAAAAGTATCACCTAAAATGCATATTTATTTATTTAATTTTATTTAAGTATATAATTGACGCATATAAAAATGTCATCTAAGATGCATATTTATTGTTCAATTTTATATAAGCTTATGCCAAAGAAAAATACTCATATTCGGAGATATACCGTAGCTTAGGTTCCCGCCCAAGTGCTGCAAAAACTCATCGGCACATTGTAACATTACGCAGTAGCTCCACCTTTCACCACCCTCTAAACCCCTAAATCACTCCTCTCCGCCGTCTTTCCCGCCGGAAAATGCTTATATCTATAGTAGAAAGATCCTTATTCAGAGATAAAGACGGCGGCGCTAAAGTGGTCAAACACCGGTTCCTAGGGCTCTTAATCTGGCAAGCACTTCAATCCACTGCCGTCTTCTTCCTCTCCAAAACCCTACTCCTTTCTCTCTTCACTCGAACACCTTTCAAACCCTCATTGCTCAGTTTATTCGCTTTCATAGTTTTCCATTTCTCTCTTCTCATCTTCTCCACTTCCCTTTTCATCATCTCTTCTCCTCGCCCTCAGCGTGCTGCTTCCCCTTTGGAGCTTCTGCTTGGTGCTGCTCGGTTGATACTCGTTCCCATTTCTAACTCCCAACCGCTGCTTTCCCCTGATTTTCGGCTCCGGGCGAGGGCTTCCATTAGTTTCGTGCTGTTTGTGGCGGTGTCTGCAGTATCAGTGTCTTTATCTGTGATTAGCCTCTGTTTGAGCTGTCATGCGTTCGATCAATTGAAGCCTAGACGGTCGGTTATTGGGAAATTAGGGTTTTGGGGTTTGCAGATTGGATTTTTCTATGGAGTGCATTATGTGTATAAGAAGCGGTGGGTTTTACAGTTCCCGATCATCCAGGTATAAAAGTGGCTTCTTTATATCAATTTTAGTTTGTGATTGCATAATGGAAGACTTGTGTAGGATGTGTCATGAATTATGATCTTCATGTGCTTTTCTCAAATAACTCTCAACTGATTGATTTTAGTAGTTTTAGTATTTTTAATCTCAAATCAGTTGTAATGAACTCGCTATGTAATTTTTTTTTATAAATCACACCCGATCCAACAACAATTTGATTCAGTTTTGCGGAAGCACAAACTACAGCTCAATTCAATAATAAAATGGGAAAATGCCAACTGCTATAGCAATGCTCTCTCACTGTAATTTTGATGTATTAATAGTTCACCCCTTATGTGATCCTTGCTCTTCATTCCCTTCAATCTGAGCCATCCACGTGTTTAAACCTCCTTCTGAAAAATGTTCAATTTATCGTTAATTCGCTGTTGTTTCATTAATGGGAATTGCTCTCCACCTCTAATTGTCCTTCAGCTCAGTACATCAGTTTGCTCTTGTCTAACTGGGAGCAAAGGTGAATCAAAAAGTGTAAAATTTGCAGTTAGCCTGATTGAATCTGTACATATGTTTATATGTAACCATCTACTCTTTATTGGAATTTCTTACACTTGGTTCCTTGTCATGTTCTTTATATTAGACTGAGTTATTATTCTGGTAGAAAACTAATAACAATAGTAAGAATTCATATGCAAACACATTATGAATTAAGCTATTCTTGGGTATGTTATTGTTGATTAACTATTTATAGTATCAAAGAACGAGTGTTGTTTTATACAATCAGTATATTTTGGGGCGTTAAGCTAGTATGATATGGCGTTTCTCTTTGGCAAGGAGATACTTAGTTCTTGTGTTTTGTTTTGGGGTTTGGAGGGGTTTTCTCCAGTGGAGCTTTTCTTTATTTGTTAAGGTAATTTATGAGGAAATCTTGTGTATACAGTTATGCAAAAAGTAGAGAATCTTACACAACTGATTCTGTATTAAAGCACCCAATCGTCTATGCCTACTGGAACAGCTAGCTGAGACCCCACCTCTGTTTGTGATTTCTCTTTGGTTACTCCCACTTTCATTAAATATGCACCTCCATCATGTAAATTGCAGTTTGGTGTGACTATTGGTACCTTTTCGGTAATCAAATACTGACACAAAGTTCCATGTCAACAGCGTCCTCCCTTTTTCAGCTTTAAGATGGGGCTACCTTTAGCTATTGGGAAAGCTCTAAAGCTTTCCGCTGCTGGTTACGTGTTTTCAGCTATCCTTGCATTTATTCTACCTTATGAGTTTAAGGGTCAACTTCCAGTTGGAAACTTCATCACTGAGCAGATTCTCTTCTATATTGGAAGTTTTGTGGTGATTCTCTGCTGGGAATTATGTCATCATTTACACCAGGTTGGTCTCTCTCCCTCTTACCATCCCCTTTCTTTCATTCTCTCTCTATATACACACACATTCTCACTAGGTTAGGCTCTCAATTAGCTTTATATGTTCAAGCTGGTTATTTTTTTCAATAGCATCTGGAAATAAGCATAAATAGCAAAAGTGATGTTACTTCAATTATTTAGGTGTTACACACAAAGCGGTCCGTCTTTGCGCCTCCAAAAGGTTCTGCAGCAGCTGAAACCAATCCAAGTGAACCACTTCTTGCCGCATTGGAGGAGAGCACACCAAAATCTCTTTTGCAGTATCTTGCATACCTTGACCTCTGTATGGTATGCGAAGGTAATGTGGACCCTTGGCGCCGAGCTGCCTTCTTTGAGGAAAGTGGTGAGACTTACAAAAGAGTCATTTGTGTGTGCTTGACCCCTGTTGAACAATTTGTAAGAAATGTGAGTGAAGTTTCGGAAAGCTCTCCAATTGATAGCTCCTTGCAGCTTTCTCACCAGTTGCGTTCTCCAAACGAACAGCTTGCGGATTCAAAGGTTTATGAATCATTTGATGACTTTCAGGTAAATTACTTATTTTACATGAATGAATCTTCTTAAATAATATGCTGCTTTTTTTCTCTCTGGTAGTTTTTTATTCTTAATTTATGAATTAAGTTTCTTTGGTTTTTCTGCCATTCACATATCTTGAACTGCCCCTGTAAATATATGCCACTGAGACTATAACACTTGAGGCCTGTTTGGAAACCCATCCTTGTAATTGGATTTGGTGTAATTGAGTGTCATCATGCAGTCTGGCCTGTTTGGGTTGTCCATGTAATTTCTTGGTTGCAATTGGGTATAATTGGCAGATGATTATACTCTCCAATTCACAGGAGAGATTGTGAATTGCTGGTAATTACATAGTGTAATTACAAGCTGATTACTTTTCAATTTGTTCTTTTTATTTCTATTTTTAGTTTTTCATTTAAATTCTTATTTATTTTTACTATTTTAAATTTCTTATTTATTTTTACTATTTTTAATGTTTTCTAAAAATGTATTTTTTTAATTTTATTAGCATATTTCATTTCCTTCTCATTCTTAATCTTTACTTCATGTGATAACATGTAATTTTTCTTATTATCTACTTTTATTTATTGTGTTTATTTTTCTCATTGGCATAGTTTTGTTGGTATTTTAGTTTCTAAATTAAAGTAGAATTTATTGTTGAATAAAGTTGTAGGCGTACATTTTTTTTTCTTTTAAATTATATTTATGTATATTATGTTGAAATTTGATATAAGAGTATTATGTTATATTTTTTGTTTCGAATTTAGAACCTATGTTATATTTTCGGTTTCATTGGTTTTAGTAGTATTGACTCGATAATTTACATTGTGAGCTATTTTTTTTTTCCAGTTATACTAGATAGATTATCTTTTTGTCTAATGTTTTAAGAATTTTATATCGTTATATTTTATAATATTAATCTTTTTGTCAAGCATGCATTTCATGATTAATTTCATTAAAAATACTTATTTGAAAAAAGTACAAATCAATTTTTTTTTAATAATATTACTTAAGAATATATATATTTTTTAGTTAATACAACAACAACAACAACATACCCAGTGAAATAAATATCTTAAATATTTAATATCATTTATAAAGGCCCTTATTTGCTATGTTGCTCGGACTCTCCAGAAATATCGACGCGTGCATGTCAGATCCTCCAAAAATAGTGTATTTTTGAAGGATCCGACACGTGCGCGACAACATTTTTGGAGAGTCCGAGCAACTTAGCTTATTTGTATAATATAAAATTTTAATTTTAGATAATTAATTTTATAAAATTTGATATGACTTTATAATTACACTTATGTAACCAAATAATGCATTTGTAATTACAGTGTAATTACATTATGGTAAGCAAACAAGTCAATGTAATTACTAGACTGTATAATTACTAGGGTGGTATTTACTAACCTAGTAATTACACCAATGTCAATTGCCAGGTGGCTTTTCCAAACGGACCCTTATGTTAAATGGAATGCTAAATACAGTCTTAAACTACATGCAGTTACTAGCTTGGTGTGCTCGCATTGTGGCTTCGCTAACCGTGCATTCACACAAGGAGGACAGATTTGGTGTTGCTCAACTTTCAGGGAGCAATGCTACTGTTATCTCAACATTGCTATCGAGTTTATTAGCTGTTGAATGTCTGATGGGCAAGAAAACCAACTTACCATCGTCAAATACTTTAATGGATCCTGCTGGTATTAAGTGGGCTACATTAAACCCAGGAAGGAGAGATTCAGCAGCAGGTGTTGTTGCAGGAAGAAAAAAAGGAGCCCCTTTCTATGCAAAAGCGTATTCGATGGCTGATATCCTGAGGACTTCCATCTACGGTATTGTCTCTGCTTTCTACGATGAGATGTCGCATAGTGCAAAGGCAGGACTGCTTGAGAAAGATTGGATCATCAGTAGTAAGCCACTGTATGGAACTCGTGAGCTCCTTTCACAGAAATTGCGACTGTTCCTGGACTTCCAAGCTAACTAGGGCGGGTTACACTACATGGAGGTTGATTTTGAAGAGGTTTTACTTGTGGTTCGAGGGGTATGTTTAAAAAGTTTGATACCTCAGTGTTGATGTTGAGAAATGGTGCATGAAAGAAAAGATTGTAAGTCATACGAGGTCCATCTGGTGGATGATGTCTGGCATTGGCATTCACATCTCGATAATTCTCTCTTTTTCTTACTTTGGGCGGTGAGTTGAATTTACGGATAATTGTCGTCTTTGTGCATTAATTGAGGGATGTTTTAGTTTTGAATTCTCCCCTTTGGTATCTCACACACACATCTGCAAGGCTGCAACTGCTCATGTGCATAGCATTAAGACAATCTGTAAGCATAAGAATTTTGTTGAAGAGATTTTCTGCATCTAATGCAATGGAGATGTTGATATCCTGATCTTAGCTTGTCAAATATATAACGACCATTCTGAAGTTTACCGTTGAAGCAAACACAGCGAATTGCACTACTGTCACTTACGAGCCAATACAGAGTTGCACCAATAAACAGGAAGACTCTTGGATAAAGATATTATAGGTGAAATTTGTTGAGCAAGTTGGAATTTTCAATCAGGTTACCAATTTGTATTAATCTGAATTCGGGTAATCAACAGGTAGGTCTGTTCTAACTTATTCCCAAATTTACTCGAGAGAGATCTTGTCAAAATATTTTATAATTTTTTTTTTAATTTGATATGTTTTATAAGCCAAAATAAGGAAAAAAATATAATTTAATTAAGTACTAAAATATTGAAAAAGAACAAATAAAGTAAGTAAAACTTAGCAAAATTTGGGTAGGGTTGGGTCTTGACTCTCTCTATAACCCATTACTCAATTCGTTTTGTCCCAACTCATTTTGACCCAAGCAAATTTGGGTTGGGGCTTGACCGGCTTGTTGTTTTGACCCAATTATAGCCCGCTTAATAACCCAACTCACATCCCTAACGAAAATCCATTTAATGAACAGATGGGTTGTGTACAAGTGTCTTTATGATGTTGGAACAAAGTTTGGGCAAAATCAGGATGAGAAATCATACGTTTAAGATCCTTGGGTAGAGGCTTACGTTGAAAAACAAACTTTTAAGAGTAAAAGGGAGATTTCAAACCTCAAAGTATGGCTGCCTAATTCTCCCTTCAATAAGTAAAATTTACTTGATACAATTATGTGGTTTATTATCTGATTCTTTAATTCCTAATGTAGAAGTTAAGAACTAACATTTGATGCTCCAAAACTAAATCTAAAGTATCAAGATATCAGATAGTTCTTCTGCATGATGAAAATTCTACGACGACTTCAAGTTTTACATCAAATACAATGCTTCGCCAAATAGACAGAACGTAAGCATCAGATGTTTTCTTACCAAATAGACAGAATGTAAGCCACTTTAGATCAAATCCAATGCTTTCACTTGTAGCCTGTGGCTTCAGTCTCCTGCACCTAGGAATTTTTCTCTTATTAGTGTCAACTTTCTGTAGACTTGTGTCATGGTCAATCTGTCTCTTGGGGATTCAGCTGAACATGCAACTCCAACCTCAAGTACGCCAACCAAGCATTCCATCTGTTTTTTCTTGATACTGCCCCAGTATTCTTCCCCATTGGCTTCTCTACTCATCGTCTCACCATGAAAAGCTGTTTTGTCTAGAATCTCCATAACTTTCTCTGGCAACGTTGCTTCCACAAAGTGGTGGAGACTACAACTTTCTTGGAACAAAGTGTCTGTGGGTCTTCTTCCAGTGAATATCTCCAATATTAGAACCCCAAAACTGTACATATCTCCTAAAACGGAGACTGCACTACCCATGCCGTATTCTGCAACAAGCAAATTCAGCTTATAAATAAGCCACTATTGTTAGAAGAAATCATATCACAGTTTTTGTTTACCTAGAAACTTTACCTGGAGCTGCATATCCAATGGTCCCCATAACTCCAAGTGAGCTAAACTGCTGTAGATCCGATCCATTACTGAACTCAGGAACGAGTCTCACCAAGCCGAAATCACCCAAATGAGCTGTGAGATCCTCGTCAAGAAGAATGTTCTGTGGTTTTATATCACAGTGAATCATGGGAGTTTGGCAATCATGGTGAAGATAATGAAGTGCAGAAGCCACATCTATTATGATATTCATTCTCTGAAGTATGGTCAAGCTACACTTCTCATGTATCTCCTTTTCTGAATGTAGCCATTCGTCCAAGTTCCCTTTTGGCATGAACTGAAAGACTAAAGCTTTAAAGTCATTTCCCTTGAAATCAGAACTTGAGCATACACTGATGACCTTGACAAGGTTCCGGTGCCTTATGTTTCTCAATGCTTGGCATTCTGCTATGAAGCTTTTTGAAGCACCTTGATGCTGGAGTTTGAGTACCTTGACAGCAACCACCGTTCCATCAGAGGCTAAAGTTCCCTTGTAAACAATTCCGAAACTGCCCGAGCTAATGAGATTTTCTGAAGAAAATCCACCAGTTGCAGTGCGGAGCTCGTCATACGAAATATTGGGGTAGAAATGAGCAGATTTAGACCTTTTTGCTGGTGCTGGTTGATCCTTCAAATTTCTTCTCCAACAAAGGAAAACTACTAATAAGGCCAGGACTGAAAATGAAGCAGCAAAAACAATTGTCAAAATAAACTTGAGGGCAAGGACATGGTTCTTCCGAGTCTTTTGATAAACACAAGGTCGTAAATGCAGCCCTTGAATCCCACCACAAAGCTCGGAGTTCCCTATTAATACATCTGCACTCAAATTTGAAAATATTCCGGTGAACGGAACCTCACCCTCTAGATTGTTAAAAGATAGGTTCAAGTAGATTAAGGAAGTAAGATTTGCAATGAAGTGAGGGATTGTCCCTGATAGGTTATTTAGGGAAAGATCCAAGGATTGGAGATCCGGCAAATCTTCTAAATCAGGAATGATCCCTTGGAGGGAGTTTCCCTTCATATGGATCTCCACCAAGGCCAAGCATTTTCCAAGAGTTCGTGGAATCATACCCGAAAAATTGTTGTAAGAAAAGTCAAGATAAGTAAGATGACTCCAGTTACCAATATACATTGGCAGAGGACCAGTCAAAGAGTTATAAGATGCATAAATATCTGTGAGGGATGAGAGAGCAATAAATTGTTGTGGTATAGTTCCTGTCAGGTTGTTTTCGGAAAAACCCAATCTTAGCAGTTGTTTACAGTTTCCCAATGTTGAAGGTATGTTACCTTCTAACCTGTTAAGTCCCAAATAAAGATAGACGAGTTCAGTGAGGTTTCCTATTGAAAAAGGGATGACCCCTGTCAAGAGATTGTTACCCAAGTTGAGACCTCCCAAGTTTGTCAGTCTTCCAATAGAATCTGGAATACTACCTGTATGATTGTTGGAACCAATGTCGAGTAAGTTCAAATTCACCAGGTTTGAGATCTCTTTGGGTATGCTTCCGCCAATTCTGTTTCCGAAGAAGAGTAGGCGTTGTAATTGACTAGAAAGGTTGCCTATTGAATGGGGTAATGTACCTCCAAACTGGTTGCCTCCAAAATGGAGCATTTGTAGACTGCTGCAGTTGGTAAGAGAATTTACAAAGTCAAGGTCATCATGCTTACCATATCCAAGATGGTTACTCCAAACATTGAGCCACAACAAATTCCGCAATTTACCAAAATCCTTAGGTATATTTCCAGTGAAATTGTTTACAGGAAAATCAAGCTCAAGCAATTTTGAAGCGTTGGCCAAAGAGGATGGTATGGAACCAGTGAACTGACAGTTTGCCAAGTAAAGTATTTGGAGATTAGGGAAGTAGTTGCCTAAATTGGATCTGAGATTCCCAGAAAAGTTGTTTAGGGAAAGTGATATTAGTTCCAGGGATGACAAATTGTACAACGAAGGAGGGAACTCCCCGGATAAACTATTTACTGACAGTCCAAGAAGCCTCAACTTGGTCAATTGAGCTAAAGAAGCTGGGACTTCTCCCTCTAGATTGTTGTACGATAAATATAACTCCTCTAAAGATGTAAGATTTCCAATAGAACCTGGAAATATTCCGATGAGGTTGTTATTTCTGAGATACAATTTCACCAACTTCGTCAGAGATCCAACTTGGTAAGGAATTTGTCCCGTAAGAGTGTTGTGTTCCAGGACAAGGCTCTTGAGTTTAACACAATGTGATAGATTAACTGGAATTTCCCCTGTTAGATTGTTAAAACTCAAATTCAGGTATTGAAGCCTTGACAGCCTGCTGAGTTGTTGAGGAATTTTGTCATGAAAGGCATTTTCTGCGAGGTCAAGGGAATTGAGCAATGAAAGATTCCCGAGATGACCTGAGATTGTACCTGTCAGCCTCAGCCCTTTGAGATTCAAATGGACGACTCTTCTGTGTCTCAGGCTACATTTTACTCCAGTCCACTGACAGAAATGAACAGAATCATTCCAAGAGGCGAAAACTCTTGATGGATCCTCAGTTATTTGGGACTTGAATCCAAATAAGGCAAGTCTGTCAGTTTCATTGCCAAGAAAAGCAGCTGATGCAGCATGTTGGAGAGAAAATGAGAATAGAAGCACAACAAACACAGCATGGATAGCGAGAAAGGTGTGGAAATTCAAACTCGCTGCAAAAATTTCCATTCTGGAAAATGTCAAGAAGCAAACGATGATACCTTCAGGAATGTCGATTTTGATAATGGAGCACCAATATGTGGTATAAGATGCACAATTATAAAACAAGCTGCCAATGACATATCACAAAAAATTATTTGCAGGTTGATCCACCTAATTTTTTCTTTATCATATGAGTTGAGAATTATTCTACTCTTGAACTGGGATTGAAAAAGTCACCACCTTCTGGTGCATGCAACTTGCAAGGTGAGCGGAGACTGGAGAGTTGCCTCACTAAACTTTTCCTTAATAAAGTTGGCTAATGATAATGATATTTATAGATCAGAGTGGATCCTTCTCAGAAGTTCCCTTCCGTTTTGTCTGTTCAGATACACCATACTACGTCAACACTGATGGAAACTTCTCTTGTGCCAGTGCTTGAAATATTATCAGAAAAAGGAAACGTCCCTTTCAATTTTCAAATGTTCTTTTCTTCTCTGGAGAGCTCTTAGGGGCAAGCTCCCCACTGATGATACCTCTCAGAAATGTTGTTTTCGGCATCGGAGCACCAATACATGGCATAAGACGCATGATTATAAAACAAGCTGCCAATGATATATCGACAAAAAATGATTTGGTTAGCATTTTTCTTCAAGATTGATCCTGACTACTTGATCCTCGCAGTCTTTTCTTTATAATATGCATTAAGAAGTATTCAGCTCTTGAAAAAGTCACAACCTTCTCATGCAAGGTAAGGACATATCAACTAATCTTTTTCTTAATCAAGAGTTGGGCTGATCTGAATTGTTTAAGTCAACTCCCATCTCTGTTTTATACATGCTTTTCATTAATAAGAAAATCATATTTTTTTTTTTTTTTAAAAAGAATCAGAATAGGATATTTCTGTCACACATCTGTCCATCATCCAAAGTAGTGGCAATATCGATGATGATGTCACACATCGTATTGGGGCAGCATGGACTAAATGGAGGCTTGCCTCTGGAGT
>JAABOM020000075.1:22355709-22365920 GCA_011800125.2 Solanum clarkiae
AGTTAGATTGAAAAAACAAAATACCTATTTTTTAAACCAAAATAGGCTATAGGCCGGTCAAAATTGGGTGTCAACAATACTTACGGTCATAGTTAAGTTAGGTAAATTTTTATTTTTACTACTTAGTGAAATTTCTTGTTTTGATACCTTCACGTTTGAGTTTTCGATGAGGCTTCATCTTATTTTATATAATTTATTATTGAGTTTGATTAATGTATATTATGATTTTTAATAAAAGTAATTTTTTTAATTACTTGTTGCAATGAATTTAAGAAAAAGTATAGGCATCTCCTTAAACTATTATTGAAGCTTTATGACATATATTTTCTTTACGGAGCAAAAGAATGTTTCTATTATTCTTGAACTATTTTAAAGTAGAATTATTTACTTTTTTAGCGCAGATGTAGAAAAAAAATTATATCTAAAAAAGGAGTATTATAAATCAAATATTTTTTTTCTTTGTTCTTTCTCTCTCTCTATCATCATCCCAGCGCCAACTCTATCTCCTTCGTTATAAATGGTGATACCACATCTTTGTATCTCCTCCTTGGACCCCATACACACCCTTTCTTTGACACAACCACTATTGCTATGTTCGTTACTTTTTCCTAACAACTAGACGAAGAAAAAATCAAAACTTTGTTTATATAATTATTATATGATCTTTTTCACATTTTTTTCATTTCCATTTTTTTAAATTTTCTTCAACAATTATTTATAGTGTTTCTGAACGAAAATAGAAATTTTTGTAATAATTTTTTGGTGTTAGAAAAATTAGAGGATTTAAAGTTGCAACTTAATGGAAGAATGTTATTTTTATGATAGTTTATTCTTCTTTTATATTATTTTATTGATTAATGTCTGAAACACACGTAAATTTTTGTATTAATTTTATTGATTGATGTTCAAAACATGTGCACTAAACCAGTATATAATAATAAAAGTAGATCAATTAATTGAATGAAAATAATATAATAATGATAACAATAAAAATATTTAATGAAAAATTAAGAAAATTTTAGAATGAGAAAAAGAAGAAAAAAAGACGTATATAAGCGAGACAAACAAAGTGATCATTTTTTTTTTTTGGAAAATGACAGAAGTGGGAAAAAGAATGGTTGGAAAAGCAAAAGTTCTTTGTTCTTCTCAATTCCTTCATTTCTCAGAGTCTTGTTACATAGAAAGAATCACCTCTCATACTATGAAAAACCTTTCTTAGCAATCGACGGCGATGGTTCAGAACACTGATAATCCCTACCATCGTTTCTTTCAGCAACAACATGCAACATGAACAACAGATACAAATCTTCTGAAACTCTAAGCTTGAGGAAATCAAATAGCTTAGGAATTTTAAGCATCACCAATTTTCCATTTCCTACATGAAGAGGATCTCAAAATCTACCATGGATATCCTCAAGATATATGTTGAAGCACCCATACTGTTAGTGAAGCCATGTGACCTCCTCACTGGGGAGCTCACCCTTCGTTCCTTGCTTCACACCTAGTGAACCAACCACAGTTATTTCAGACTAAAGACTTCGCCAACATAGTTAGGCAGATCGAGGCTTTTGATTTCCTTGTTAAAAATCGTTCCTAGGGATGAGATCAATAAAGCAGAAACTGATTTTTGGCCTGGCATGGTAGGCTCCACAATGAGAGGTGTTCTAAATTCTTATCCATCTGTTGGGCAGTCTGCTGTGCCTGGGGTGATCATAGGAAACCCTGATATGCTTGTTGCTCCCTCAGTGTACATTCATCCTTGGTTGCAGGCGTAAGAGGCTATTGAGAATTATCTGTATGCTACTGGAGGGAACAATGAACGGGGAAACCTTGATCCTCAAAGGTATATTTCCTTTATTCACACACACACAAAAAAAAATTAAGTGGACAAGCCCAATTGCTTTATTTCATTTTCGCTAACTTTCTTTTTTTCCTAAAAAGTGACAAATGAGATGTTTTCCAATGGAGGGGTTTGTATCCGTGGAAAAAGTATTCACCGAGTTCAGTTGAAGGGTTTGTTGTTAAAACTGCAATTCTTTAGTTCTTTACTTTAATTTCACGCCATCACATAATAGCTACAAAACTTTTTGCTTTTTGTATGTTTGTCTACTTTTGTTTTTACTGTTTTGTTCTTTGTTTTAATTTCACTCAATCAGATAGTAGTAACACACATTTACTCTCTTTATGTTTTCCTCATTTATTTTACTTTTTTTGTTCTTTGTTTTAATTCTACTCTATCAGATAGTAGCTACAAACATTTTCCCTTTTTGTATATTTGTCTTCTTGCATTTAGGACAATCTTAACTAAATTCCAGTGAAGTAGTTGTATAATTTTGAGCATTCTCTCTTTACTTATAATAACATTTTTTTCCTACAGTCATTCATTGATGTTATGACATGGAGATCAGAGTGTGCAGTCTAGACTTTCATCAATGACTCTTTCTATATTTTGCATCAGTGAAGAAAAAGATTTAGCGAATTTGAATTTCTGGTATCCAAATTTAGAGCGATAATCGATACGCTTTCACACAATTGTTTGATATTCTTTACTTTAAAGGAGTTCATGATTGATTCTCTTAATTGGAAACTACATGTTTTCTCACAGTGGTAAACGTTATTGGTTTCCCTAACTTATAATTTCACTCTATCAGATAGTAGCTACACATATTTACCTTTTTTATATGTTTCCCTTATTTCATTTTTACTTCTTTTTTTTTGTTGTTTTAATTTCAATCTATCAAATAATAGTTATAAACATTTTCCCTTTTATATGTTTGCCTTCTTTCATTTTTGCTTTTTTAATTTCACTTTATTAGATTTTTTTGTTCTTCGTTTTAATTTCACTCTATCAGATAGTAGCTACAAAATATTTACCTTTTTTTTATGTTCCCTTTATTTCATTTGTACTTTTTTTTTGCTCTTTGTTTGAATTCACTATATCAAATAGTAGCTACAAACATTTTCCCTTTTATATGTTTACTTTATCTCATATTTGGGGGCGTGGAGTAGTAGCAAAGATGTGAACACTATGTCAGATGCCACGACTGTTACATTAAAAAAGTAGTTACCGCTGTACCAGGGGTTTCGAGAGGGACCTTTGAAGGACGTCAACGTAATTGGTGGCTGAGTGGAGAAATTCAAGGTAAAGTAAAAGCTAAGAAGATTGCCTATATGAAGTGGTTGGAATGTCGGGATGAGGATGAAAAACGAAGGCTTAAGGATATTTATAAGACGGTGAAGACAAAAGAGAAGATAGCAGTGACGAGTGTTAAGACAACAGCGTTTGAGCGTTTGTATGTTGAGTTAGGTGAAAAGGCCAGGGACAACAAGTTGTATAGGCTTGAGAAGGAGAGGGCGAGAAAAGCTTGCAACTTGGACCAAGTGAAGTGCATTAAAGATGAGGAGTGTGAAGTACTGGTGGATGAGATTTCCATTAAGCTACGGTGGCAAGCTTACTTTCATACTCTTAAACGAAAAAAGGGACAGAGATATTGAGTTGGTTGATTTGGAGCACTCCGATAGTCATCGAGATTTTGGTTATTGCAGGAATTTCAGAGATGAGGAAGTTAGACGTGCTATTAGTAGGATGAACAGAGGAGACCGATCAGATCCGATGAGATTCCGATGAATTTTTGGAAAAGCATGGTCAAGGATGATATTGAGTGATTGACTAAGTTGTTTAATGCTATTATGAAGACTGCTAAATGCCCGATAAATGAAGGAGTATAATGGTACATTACACAAGAACAAGGGCGATATTCAAAATGGTAACAATTACTAGGGTATTAAGTTGTTAAGCCACACTAATTTCCTGACATCTAAGTGGAATTTCTTGAAAGTCATTTTCAAGCACTCAAGGGAGAGAAACAGGTTAGTCAATGTCACTATTTGCGGCTTAAATTGAGGAGCTGCAAGTGCTTTATCTTCAAGAAAATGTATTACAATATAACTATGATTACATCTGTTCTGAAGAAGGGAGGGAATAATAATAAATATATGACAGGAGAATGATTTCCCGTCCTTCCATCAAATGTTCTGGCTGTTCACTAATATTAAATATATGACAAAGGTATTGATTTTCCTCCCTTTGAATCATATATTCTGCTTATTCACTAATAAGTTGACCAATTAAACTCCGGGAGCTAACGTCAGAAAAATCAATCAACAATGTCATTAACTCATTATCAATGAGCATTTTATATTTTATATGTGCTGTTTTGACCTGCATTTGAGTATGAAGTCGCAACTTGCAGCTTAAAAAAACTATAAATTTTGCTGCATTTCCTCCTTAAGAGTAAACTATTTTTGAGGGGGGAAAAATAGTTGGTAAACACGGGGAGTCGTCTCTGGATAGTTCTTTTATGCATATCTTAAAGAAAAGCTTAGGTGGAGAGAGCGTCAAAGTCAGAATCGATCATGAAGAAAAATGCTAACAAAATAATTTTTTTTTATTGATATATCATTGGCAGCTTGTTTTATAATTGTGTCTTATACCATTTACTGATTCTTCAATACCAAAAACATCAGCTGTGAGAAGCGTCATCTCTTGCTCCTTGACATTTTCCAGAATGGAAATTTTCCCAGCGAGTTTTAATTCCCACGCCTTTCTGGCCATCCATGCTGTGTTTCTTGTGTTTCTATTCTCATCTTCTCTTAAATATGCTGCAGCAGCTACAGTACTTGGAAATGAAACTGACCAACTTGCCTTACTTGGATTCAAGTCCCAAATAAATGAGGATCCATTAGAAGTTTTTGCCTCTTGGAACCAATCAGTTCATTTTTGTCGGTGGGCTGGAGTAAAATGTGGCCTGACAAAGGAAAGAGTCATCGGTTTGAATCTAAAAGGGCTGAGTCTGGCAGGTACAATCTCAGGTCATCTCGGAAATCTTTCGATGCTCAATTCTCTTGACCTTGCAGAAAATTCTTTCCACGACGAAATTCCTCAAGAACTCAGCAGGCTGTCAAGGCTTCAAAATCTGAATTTGAGTTTTAACTATCTAACAGGGGAAATTCCAGTTAATCTATCACATTGTGTTAACCTCAAGAGCCTTGTCCTGGACCACAACAATCTCGTGGGACAGATTCCTTACCAAATCGGATCTTTAACGAAGTTAGTGAGATTGTATCTCAGAAATAACAACCTGACAGGAATCTTTCCAAGTTCTATTGGGAATCTTACATTTTTAGAAGAGTTGTATTTATCATACAACAGTCTACAGGGAAAAGTGCCAGCTTCTTTAGCTCAATTGACCAAGTTGAGACTGCTGGGATTGTCAGTAAATAGCTTATCCGGGGAGTTCCCTCCTTCATTATACAATTTGTCATCCCTGGAATTAATAGCACTTTCCTTCAACAACTTTTCTGGTAATCTCAGATCAGATGTAGGCCACTACTTCCCTAATCTCCAAAGACTTTACTTGGCGAACTGTCAATTCGATGGTTCAATACCATCCTCTTTGGCCAATGCTTCAAAATTGCTACAGCTTGATTTTCCTGAAAACAATTTCACCGGAAATATACCCAAGGTTTTTGGCAACTTGCAGAACTTGTTGTGGCTCAATGTTTATAGTAACCATCTTGGGTACGGTAGGAATGACGACCTTGACTTTGTAAATTCTCTTACCAACTGCAGCAGTCTACAAACGCTCCATTTTGGAGACAACCAGTTTGTAGGTACATTACCTCATTCAATAGTCAACCTTTCTAGTCAGATACAACGCCTACTCTTCTTTGGAAACAGAATTGGCGGAAACATACCCAGAGAGATCTCAAACCTGGTGACTTTGAATCTACTCGACATGAGTAGTAACAATCTTACAGGTAGCATTCCAGATTCTATTGGAAAACTTACAAACTTGGGAAGTCTCAACTTGGGCACCAATCTCTTGACAGGGGTAATCCCTTCTTCAATAGGAAATCTCACTAAACTCGTCTATCTTTATTTGGGACTTAACAGGTTAGAGGGCAACATACCTTCAACCTTGGGAAACTGTTACCAACTGCTTAGATTGGACATTTCTGAAAACAACCTGACTGGATCTATACCACAAAAACTTATTGCTCTCTCATCCCTCACAAAAATTTATGCATATTATAACTCTTTGACTGGACCATTACCAACTCATATTGGTAACTGGAGTCATCTTACTTATCTAGATTTTTCTTACAACAATTTTTCGAGTATGATTCCACGATCTCTGGGAAAATGCTTATCTTTAGGGGAGATCTATATGAAGGGGAACTCCCTCGAAGGGACCATTCCCGATTTAGAAGATTTGCAGGATCTCCAGTCCTTGGATCTTTCCATCAATAACCTATCAGGGCCAATCCCTCACTTCATTGCAAATCTTACTTCTTTACTCTACTTGAACTTATCTTTTAACAATCTAGAGGGTGAGGTTCCTATCACCGGAATATTTTCAAATTTGAGTGCAGATGTAATTCTCGAGAACCCCAAGCTTTGTGGTGGGATTCCAGAGCTGCATTTACGACCTTGTGTTTATCAAGAAACTCAAAAGACACGGAAGAAGCATGTACTTGCCGTCAAGTATATTTTGACAATTGTTTTTGCTGCTACATTTTCAATCCTGGCCTTGTCAGTAGTTCTCCTTTGTTGGAGAAGAAACTTGAAAGATCGACCAGAACCAGAAGTTAGGTCTAAATCTGCACATTTCTACCCCAATATTTCTTATGAAGAGCTCCGTATTGCAACTGATGGATTTTCTGCTGAAAATCTTATTGGCTCTGGCAGTTTCGGAACTGTTTACAAGGGAACTTTTGCCTC
This sequence comes from Solanum clarkiae, assembly GCA_011800125.2. Classification (NCBI taxonomy): domain Eukaryota; kingdom Viridiplantae; phylum Streptophyta; class Magnoliopsida; order Solanales; family Solanaceae; genus Solanum; species Solanum clarkiae. The sequence continues at coordinate 22,362,494 of JAABOM020000075.1, forward strand.
TGACGAAATGGTCGTTGCGGTCAAGGTACTCAATCTCCAGCATCAAGGTGCTTCAAAAAGCTTCATAGCAGAATGCCAAGCATTGAAAAACATTAGGCACCGGAACCTTGTCAAGGTCATCAGTGCATGCTCAAGTTCTGATTTCAAGGGAAATGAGTTTAAAGCTTTAGTCTTTCAGTTCATGCCAAAAGGGAACTTGGACGAATGGCTACATCCAGAAAAGGAGATACAGAAGAGCAGCTTGACCATACTGCAGAGAATGAATATCATAATAGATGTGGCCTCTGCACTTCATTATCTTCACCATCAGTGCCAAACACCCATGATTCACTGTGATATAAAACCACAGAACATTCTTCTTGATGAAGATCTCACAGCTCATCTGGGTGATTTCGGTTTGGTGAGACTTGTTCCTGGATTCAGTATTGGATCGGATCTACATCAGTTTAGCTCACTTGGAGTCATGGGAACCATTGGCTATGCAGCTCCAGGTAAAGTTTCTAGGTAAACAAAAACTGTGATATGATTTTTTCCAACAATAGTGGTTTATTAATAAGCTTAATGTGCTTGTTGCAGAATACGGAATGGGAAGTAAGGTCTCCATTTTAGGAGATATGTACAGTTTTGGGATTCTAATATTGGAGATATTCACCGGAAGAAGACCCACAGACACTTTGTTCCAAGCAAGCGCTAGTCTCCACCACTTTGTGGAAACAGCATTGCCGGAGAAAGTTATGGATATCCTAGACAAAACAGCTTTTCATGGTGAGACGATGAGTAAATCAACCAATGGAGAAGAACACTGGGGCAGTATCAAGAAAGAACAGATGGAATGCTTGGTCGGCATACTTGAGATTGGAGTTGCATGTTCAGCTCGATCCCCAGAAGACAGATTGACCATGAGACAAGTTTACAGTAAGTTGACACTAATAAGAGAAAAATTTCTACGAGCAGGAGAGGCCACAGGCTACAAGTGATAGCATTGGATTGGATAGAAGATGCTTATATTCTGTCTATTTGCGTAAGCACTGGATTTGATGTAAAACTTGAAGCCGTTGTAGTATTTTCACCATGCAAAAGAACTAAAGTAGTATCTGTTTATTGATACTTAATGGATTTAGTTTGGGGACATCAGATGTTAGTTTTTAACTTCTATATTAGGGATTACGGAAATAAACAAAGGAAAGGTAGACACAGCCTATCTAGGAAGTTGATAAAATTAGTTAACTGAGGGAGAACTCAGCATCTAGAGAAAGCTTGATTCAATCATTGTTACATATTGCTTATTCATATTCCTACTAATATTGCAAAACAAATCTCTGTTTAGTTAGCAGTTAGAAATTTTTATTAACAAGAAGCTGAAAATTAGCCAACTTACTAATGTATATTTTACCTATTGAGAAGCAAATCAAGATGCGCAACAATACTAGAAGTGTTTGTAATCAAAGATTAACTACTCTCCAAAATAAGATTCTATTGATACAGGCAGTAAAACTGGGGCTAAAAATTCGAGTATCAAGTTATAAGTAATGCGAACTGAGAATCATAGAATAATTTGAACCTGAAATAGTGAAATTACAAGGATTAGCAGACAGTACCTAAAACGCATAGGAATTCATTTACAATAACGATCTGCTTTCTTCTTGACCCGGTCATCAAGGGCATCCTCTACGGACTTCGCTTTAGCATTCGGGTCGTACCCGAATTTCTTGGCTTCTACGGGGAACAAATCATCGTATTTCTTCCGCTTAGCCGCGTCAATTGTGTAAATATCCTCGGAACCGTCGGCTTGTTGTTCCGTAGCGGCAACGGCAGCGTCACCGGTTAAAGGCTCATCGAAAACGACGTCTCCAGCAGACTTGTTCTTCTTTTTCTTCTTCTTCTTGTCGATTGCTTTGCTGCGGCTGGCTACTTCGCCTCCTTTGAACATCAACCGACCTCCTTTCACTCTACCGTACGGGTCCGACATGGATCTTTGCCTTCGATGCTTTCTTCTCTGTTTCCTCGCAGCTACGAGCTTGGAGGGGTTAATTTCTGCTGATTTCCTAATTTTACAGCTAATAAGGTTTTGTAACACAAATTTTGAAAAAGGGAATATATTTCAGTATTTCTTTAAAAAGTTAAGTTTAGTTCAATTTATAAAGAATTTTGACTTGTTGAGAAAAAATATATATTTTTAATTATGAATTTTTTGAAAAAAAAAACAAGTAAAATATTTTAAATTAATAGTTATAATCTTTTTTATGAAGTTTCTGAAATGTGAATTTATTTTTAAAAAAGTTAAAAAAAAATTATATTTGAATTCACAATAACTATCGATTAGTTTTGTTATGCCGAAAATTGATCGGCTTTAAAAATAAAAATAAAAAATTGTTCGAAAATCGAGAATAAATCTAAATTCAATTTATTTGAGCAAAATCAATTCTCGAAATGCGAAAGGACACAGAGTCGCCACCTAATTTTACGGATAATTAGGAAACCATTAAAATATTTTAAAAGACTAACAGAAAATCTTTTAAAAATCCAGAGATAGGGTTCGGGTTCATATTTCCATTTCGAGAAGGTCTTAAGCACTCGAAATGGCCGCTAAATGCGATTATCCGGCGATTAAGTGTTTGACTAACTTTTAAAAGTATTTGACTCGAACAAAATGATTAAGTGAAGAATAATTGATTTTAAACGAAATAAATTGAAAAGAAACTTAAAGAATTTAATCTTTGATTTGAAACCACTTGTTAATTTTGAAACTTGATCAATTTTTGAAGAAGATTCAGATAAATTTGTCTATTATTAATTAATCAAACTTTGAACGAGATTAATTAAATAATTAAACTAAAAACGCAAAATTTCATTTTAAACATTTAATCTTTTCTTTTTATCAAAGCTGTTATTTATTACTATCATTATTATTAGCAAGGGAAACATACGCATATATATGTGTATGCACGTGTATATATATAAAGCGACATAAACAAATCTTGATTTGTTTGGGGATTTTAACTAAATCGAACCTGTTAGTGATGTTAGAGTTAGGCAAACAATCACAAATAAACAAATCATACAATAATATCCAAATAAATAGTATTGGGCCTGACAAGACAATTCTTCGAACACCTGTCCTATTTCTATATATTTTGGGCCTGTCAGGCCCATTAAGACTCCTGGGATTATTGTCTTCAAGTTGCTCCTAGGCTGACTCGGAAGGAGAATTTTGGGCCTCCATGGCCCAAGGGATGCAAAAGGGAGTCCAAATGGACTCGGGGCATTGTTCATGCAAAGAAAATAAACAAGGATTAGTATATGATATAGATGAATCATACCATAGGCTGATTCAAACCATTTAATTCTCAGAACCAGCTCGAAATGATATAAACCAGACTAATATAATCCAAACCAAATAGAGAAAAACAAAGCTGTGTTGACACAA
>JAABOM020000075.1:22366020-22385929 GCA_011800125.2 Solanum clarkiae
CTCTACTCTCCCTCGCTACTGTTTTCTGAGGTTTCGAACCCCTCACCCCTGGTCTTTCTCCCTCTCCATCGTTGTCCCCCTCAAATGAAGGAGAATGGAATTATATTCGGGTTTGAAATGGGGGAAAACCGATCTATCGATAAGGATTTCGAATTCAAATTCGAATTTGAAAATGGGTAGCATTAGTGTTGTCGGCTTCACGTGGGGGACAAGACCGTTTAAGGGGTGCGGCGCATGCGTGGGGGTAGTGGAGAAAGTGACCGTTAGGGCTTGTCGGGTCTTTGGTCGTCTGGACTTTGATTTTTCTCGTTTTGTTGGGTTTGAAGAAGAAGAGGGGGAATCGGGGAAAGGGAAAAAGAAGAAGAAGGGAAATGGAGAGGGCCTGGTGAATATGGAGAAGAAGAGAAGATTGGGAACGGTGAGGGAGGCGATGGGATTTAGGGTAAGGGGAAAAACATGAAGAAGAAAGAAAGAATTGGGGTCTGAGCGCAGGGGAAAGGAGAAAGTAGAGGACGCGCCCCCACACGCCAATTATAAAAATATTTTTTTTAAAAAAAAAATTATTTATAAATCGTTAAAAATAAAAATAAAGCTCGATGATTAATTTTGACACCGTGGAGGATAAAAATTGGATGTCAACAATGATAATGATCGAGGACAGCAATTTCACCAATAGTAATAGTATTTCATAGTTGTGGTTGCATAACTATAAAGGTGGCATGTTGGTAGTCAATAATGGTGGTGCATGTGCTGGTGATTTTAGTTTGTGTAACAGTGAATGACGATGGTGGATTGTGATGTTAAGTGTTACTGTGAAAAATAAATGAAAAATGAAAAGAAGAACAATAGAGGAAAAATAAAAATTTACTTCACTTAAAAGTAATTTTCCTATATTGTTAGCAGAAATTATGTTTTAATTACTTAAATATAGAAGGATTTCATGTTGTTAAAAGGATAAGAAAAAAATAAGCCTCACACGGTATCGTCAGTCTACTTTAATTTCGACTTTGAAAAATAATCAAAAGATAAAATTTTGACTTAATAGTTTTTTCCTCAATTGCAAAACACACTTGGGCATGTATAAAACACAAATGTAACACACTAAAAAGAAACATCTCTTTAGTGCATGGGTTGGGAGTGCAATAGAACTACGAACCACAATTGATCATGTATGAAATGCACTTGTTCTCGCAACTTTGAACTAACAACTTTTCTAAACCATTACTTCTTTCTTGAAGTAGTGTTTGTTGGCTATAAATGTTTGGTTCTTTCTTATATATTATTTAAACAAACTAAGTTTGAATTTTTTAAGTCTGCTGCTCTTTCTTTCATAACAACTCAAGCGTGATTTATAGCCATTATGTGAATTCAAAATTTGAGGAATTATGTTTTTGCTTAAGCAAATTGTTCTATCCTACGAGGATATATTTCGTAACATTTAATGCTTGAGGAAAATAATTTTTTTAAGGACATATTGTAAATTCAATCAACTCATTTTTTTTTTACTCTTCCATCTCATTTACAAATATATACAAATAAACTTTTAAGACCATGTTGAAGAAAATTTTGAGAAAAATTAATTTGAAAGCACTGATTAACTTTTGTATTATTCATTGTCCACAATTTGAAAATGCTTATAGTGTTTGATCACTTTAATTGATTAGCTTGAGATGTTTTTAATACTACTAGTCTTTTTGTACGTGTTTTGCACATGATCAAAGTGTGTACCTCATTTGATATTAAACATTATAGGAAAAAATTTCGTTTAATTATAAACTTATAAAAAGGTAAATAATTCACTACAAAACTACAAAAGTAATTTAATAAATTATTTATTTTATAAAAGTTTTATGCATAGAAATTCTATCACTAATTAGAATCCATGGTAACTTAGGTATTTTTTTATTCAAATAATAAAGAAGTAGAAGTCTATTAAATAAGGAAGATTTAGGAGTCTTTTCGAAGTCCAAATTTTATCCCTTCTTTCCATATATTTTAAAAGTCAATATTATAAATATAATTAAATAATAATTTTAGAAATTGATGAAAAGACAACTATATCTAAAATAGAGTTTTTTAATGAAAGGCAAAAAGTTCAAACAACATTTCTATGTTAACGCTTTTAATATAGTGTATATGTATATGTATATGTGTTTGTGTATATATACACAAACGCATACATACACACTCTAGTAGTAACTATAACCACTAGTGCAATAATTATGATGAATGTCATAACATATATATAGTTACTCTAATTTCTTATTCATATGCCTGTGGGTATTCAGGATCAGGCTTATCAAAAATAGCCAAATCTTCATCTGTCAAGGGTTTAAACGGTTCATCCAATGTTGGCAGCAACCAAATTTCTGCAGCATATAACGATTTCTTATCTGGACCACAATGACAATGGGAAGCTACATTATCGATTTTCGTTGGGGAATCTTGAGAATTTTTGCATAAACTAATCTTCTTCGTAATGCTACACACAACATAGTCTTCATGTCTGATTTCTCCACCTTCTCTTAACACCTTCACTGTATCTTCATCAAGGCAGTATTCTTTCATAATCCAGTATATTGTTTTTTCATTATCTCTGCCACTTCTTTCTTCATCAAAACGAAAAGTTTTCTTGAGCCCAATTACTGACCCTTTCTTATCCGCAATTTCTTTACTCGTGTCTCGTCCTTTCCAATTGCCACCCCCAACAATTGATCTGTTGATATGTTTACCCTTCACGAATTTTTTCTTCAACTTAGTAAAAAAATAGTTGACATGGTCATTACCCGTCTTCTCTTCACTGCATAATAATTCTTGGAATAATTCACTTGGCTTCTTGTTACCGTACAAGTCTACATATGGAATATCATAGAATTCCATAGGCATTCCACAAATAAATTTCTTTAAACACCTTATGAGATCTTCATCCTGATATTTCATTCTCATTACCTGAAAATAAAGTGAATTTCAAGTTAAGATTTATAAAGACACAACTTAAGAAGATGGAGAAATATTCTAAAGTAAGAAAATACCTTGTAATATATATAGAGAGGAAATAAAGACATTAACAACTAGTATTTCCCAATATAAGGAAATAAAGACATTAACAACTAGTATTTCCAAATATGTGTAGGAAACTAATTGGAGTTAGTTGTAAAAACAGATTTGGAAAACTTATTCCTTGTTCGAATAGGAAACTATTTGGTAATTTGTGTCGTTTCTTTTAACTTTCCAACCATTATGTGTAGCCGTTGCATTTAATACAAAAAAAGTCAGACATATATTTTCAAGTATTTAATAGTATAGTAGCCTATGCATGCTAATTATCAAGCATAGACAATCATCCTAATTTATAAGGAAACAAAGCTCATAACCATCCTTTATTTTTTCAAAGAAAATTCACAACTGTGACTTTTGAGTTTACCTTAATGTAGCAACATTTACTCCTTTTAGTATTTTTCTTTTTTACCTTCTCTGCGGTAGACATATAATTGAAGTACCAAATAAAAACTATCCTATGATTTCTTCACTAGTGATAACCTGATGTTTCAACTAATAATGGAAATATCTAATAAAAACTGTCCTATGATTTTTTCAGGATTGATGGATTGATGTTTCAACCTGGTACACAATAGAGAACCTACACAATCTAACACAAGATATGAAGTTAAATAACATTACATGATTTCAGTGGTGGAGCTAGAAATTTAATTAAAAGGTGTCAATATTAATATATATATATTGGGCAAGTGTAAATTCGCCCATGCATGATTCGTGAGATGATATAAATACATCTCAGATCTCACCCACACAAGAAAAGACTCTTCTAGTAGTGAGTCCCGGGACTCCTAATACAACAGAAATATTAATGTAAATATGTCTTGACCAAGGGAATATATGAAAAATTAATTCATTCAAAAAAAATGATTATCAGGACATTCATGCCCCTCTTATTTATTTTTTTTCTAGTAAATTGCTTATGCTTGATCCGTCTTTAAATTTAATTAATTAGTGAGTCTTTTCAAAATCCATCGTAAGATTGTATAAGATAAATTGTTGACAAAAATAATAACAAGAATAATATATAAATTTACAACCAAAAAAATTGTAAGATGAAGACGTATTACATTGAGATATTACTTTGCCCGAATAAATGTAACTTGTGAATAGATAGAGATGTTAGTTACAAATAAGAGAAATTTCAAATATTGAAAATTTATTATACTCAACTAACTAAATTAAGACCATAATATAATTTGAAAAAAGCAAATTAAGCTGATATAACAATACCTGAGAATCAAATTGAAGTTCGAGAAAAAGTGTAAAATAAGATTCAGCACCACTTAACACAAATCGATGAAGGGAGGTGAATGAAACAATCTTCAATCAAAGCGAGAAAAAAAATTTGATTGCACTTGTAAAATAAGAAGATGCATAAATCAAAAGTTGAAATTGAAGTGTTTTTATAAAGGTATAGAAGTTTAAATGAAAAAGGAAAGAAAATAATATTTTATTATATTTAGGACAAAACTTTTCATTATACAATTAGGATTTCTTGAAATTAAAATTTTCTTATTAAAATAATAGAATCATAAAAGAAAAAGAAAAAAATTAAGACAAAATTGAAGTGTTTTTATAAAAGTAGAGAAGTTTAAATGAAAAAGGAAAGAAAATAATATTTTATTATATTTAGGACAAAACTTTTCATTATATAATTAGGATTTGTTGAAATTAAAATTTTCTTATTAAAATAATAGAATCATAAAAGAAAAAGAAAAAAATTAAGATAAATCAATTAATTATAGGAAAAAAGTTGACATCAATTAATTATAATAAAATATTTTCAAACACTAAATACACTTTCCTTCCTTTGAAAAAAAAAAAACAAAAATTACGTACGGAATTTTTAAACGCCATATCATGCCGACCTCCACTTCTCCTAGTTCTCCTTGAACAAAATTCCGTACCGAATTTTTGAACACCGTATCATGCCCACCCCTATCTCCTACTTTTGCCCTGCCAGCAAATTCAGGTTCTCTCTTCATGGTTCTGGGCGGGAAACTGACCGAGTTCTGTGCCCCTTTTTTCTTTGGTCACAACTCACAATGACTATTCTTCCCATCTCACAATGACTAGGTAATTCATTCTTGTGATAGTAACAAATTGATGGAACTTCTAAAAATTTAATCCCTGCAGCACAATGGGAAATTTAAGAGATAAAAATTCATGGGGTGCAATCAGGATGTTTTCCAAGAGATTTTACTGTGGCTTCAGGTCTTTTTCTTTCTTGTTATTGCTATTCTTTTTTTCTTTTCATGGTATTTTGGTTTATAAAGCATTTTTAATTAAATGGTGAGTTATGAACTGCAGTGAACGGCTTGTTGATGTTCCAGTAGATGCCCGTATAGTTAAAACTGGTTTTGATCCAGAAATCTCTCGCTTTAACTTCCAACTGAAGGATTTAGTAAGAGCAAATCAAATATATAGCGCACGTCAACTGTTTGATAAAATGCCTTACAAAAACACTTGCTCTGTGAACATGATGGTTTCGGGTTATGTGAAGTCTCACAATCTTTCTCGTGCGAGGGAGTTATTTGATAGCATGCTCTCTCGCAACGAAGTTTCATGGACTACAATGATTGGTGGTTACTCTCAGAACAATCAGCCCAAAGATGCTTTTAATCTTTACACTGAGATGTGTAGGTCAGGGGTTAAGCCGGATCATATCACCTTTGCAACTCTCTTATCAGGTGTTGATGATACAACTACTTTAAAACAAGTACTTCAGATTCATTCCCATATCATTAAATTTGGATTTAGTGCAAGTCTTATTGTTTTCAACAGTCTGGTAGATTCGTACTGCAAAACTTGCTGCCTCGATATAGCGTCTCAACTCTTTGGTGAAATGGCAACTAAAGATTTAGTAAGCTTCAATGTTATGATAACAGGGTACATAAAATATGGTTTCCGTGAAGAAGCGTTGAAGCTTTTTATGCAAATGCGGAATATGGATTTTCAGCCTTCAGATTTTACTTTTGCGGCAATGCTAGGTCTGAGTGTTGGATCAGACAATGTTATTTTTGGCCAACAAATTCATGGACTTGCCATCAAGACAAGCCATGTCTGGGATATATTTGTTGCAAATGCATTGCTTGATTTCTACTCTAAGCATGACTATGTAGATTTCGCAAAGAATCTCTTTGATGAGATGCCCGAGTTGGATGGTGTTTCGTATAACATAATTATCACAGGTTACGCATGGAATGGGCAATATGAGAAATCATTTGATCTCTTCAAAAGGCTACAGGGTACATCATTTGACAGAAAGAATTTTCCTTTTGCCACAGTGTTGAGTGTAGCTGCGACAGAACTAAATTTAGCAATGGGAAGACAAATCCATGCACAGGCAGTGGTGACAACAGCTGATTCAGAAGTTCAAGTAGGTAATGCACTTGTTGACATGTATGCGAAGTGTGAAAAATTTGAAGATGCCAACAGAATTTTTGCGAATCTGGCCTACAGAAGCTCTGTTCCATGGACAGCCATAATATCAATATATGTTCAGAAGGGTTTTCATGAGGAGGCACTCAAAATGTTCAAGGAGATGAATAGAGAAAATGTTCACGGTGATCAGGCAACTTTTGCTAGCACTTTAAATGCTTCAGCTAATTTGGCTTCAGTTTCTCTCGGGAAGCAATTACACGCATCTGTTATCAGACTGGGATTGTTTTCTAGTGTTTTTACTGGCAGTGCTCTTGTAGACATGTATGCAAAATGTGGGTCCATGAAAGATGCAATTGATGTTTTCAAAGAGATGCCTGATAGGAATATAGTATGTTGGAATTCACTGATTTCAGCATATGCTCAGAATGGTGATGCTGAGGCCACATTTAGCTCCTTCACGGATATGATTGAATCAGGTCTCTATCCTGATTCAGTTAGTTTCCTCAGTGTCCTAACTGCCTGCAGCCGCCGTGGGCTTGTTGAAAAGGCATTATGGTATTTTAATTCCATGATTCAAGTATATAATCTTGATCCAAGGAAAGAACATTATGCAACAATGATTGATGTGTTATGTAGAAGTGGACGATTCAATGAAGCAGAGAATCTGATTTCTGAAATGCCATTTGAGCCGGATGAGATCATGTGGTCTTCAGTTTTAAACTCATGCAGAATTCATAAGAATCAAGACCTTGCCAAAAAGGCTGCTGACCAACTTTTCAAGATGGATGCTCTTAGAGATGCTGCTGCTTATGTCAACATGTCTAACATCTATGCAGAAGCAGGCAAGTGGGAAAATGTGGCAAAAGTCAAGAAGGCTATGAGGGAACGGGGAGTTAAAAAGGTTACTGCCTATAGCTGGGTTGAGATTGACCACAGAGTTCATGTATTCACGGCTAGTGATAGAACCCATCCACAAACTAAGCAGATTAGAAGAAAAATTGACTCATTGGTTGAACTAATGGACAAGGAAGGATACAAGCCTGATACAAGTTGTACCCTTCAAAATGTGGATGAAGAAATGAAAATAGAATCACTCAAATATCACAGTGAGAGGTTGGCCATTGCATTTGCATTGATTAGTACTCCAGAAGGATCACCCATTATCATCATGAAAAACTTGCGAGCTTGTGTGGATTGTCATGCCGCAATTAAAATTATCTCAAAAATTGTTGGAAGGGAAATCACTGTGCGAGATTCAAGTAGGTTCCATCACTTTAGAGGTGGATCATGTTCATGTGAGGATTACTGGTGAGATATGGATGGATGATTTTCAGATCATTTCGTTCAGTTTGTGCTTTCCCTTCTCTATTACGAGAAGTCATAAAATTTGGGGACCTCAGCAATTTATTCCTTGGGTGATTATGCTAATCAAAATTTACTTTAAGGTATGCGCGTAGCCTAATTGTAGCTCTTTGAACCAGAGCTTGTGGTTGTGAACTGTAGCAATTATGGTCTCTCTAAGTTGGGCATTTGAACTTTTGCAATGAAATGCATGAAGAACAAAGTTCTACTTTATCTTGAAGACACTCCCACTTTTTTGCCAGAGCTCACTAGTTCTCTCCCTAAACCATGAATTATTCTTTCAACAATAAGAACAGGATTTCTGTCTGGAATTGAAGGTGTTCTGGGGAATACAAACATGAATTGCCAAGTGTACATCATTCTCATCTTCAAGAGGGAGCTGGTTGGAAGAGGTGGTCAGTAGACACCTATGCCTTATGCAGGTATCTCTCCGGTTGTTTACTCCCCCATTTCTATCATTTGACAAGCGTTGACAACAGTAAGATGCATCTATTCCAGTTTTATGAAGTAGACAACAAGCTCTTTGTCTGAGGGACATACATACATCTAAAGAATGCATGTGGAAATGAGATTGGTATCAAGTTGATTGCCATTAGATCTACGTATGTATGTTTTTGGCCGTTAATGTCTCCCCCTATTGTTTCTCACAATGTTTCTTCCCTCGAATGGATAAAAGGATCATATGTAGAACGAACAATCTGAAACCAGTGGATTTTAGCTCTCTTCTATTGTTTCTCACAATGTTTCTTCCCTCAAGATGTTATTTATTTCAGAGTTATTTTAGCTCTCTTCTATTTTTTTTAGTGTTTCATAGTTGGTTATTTACAAGTTGTTACTGATTACTATCATTACGTTCTTTTATACAAGTTTTGATAGTGATGCAAGAAAATTCATGATCAGCAGAAATAAAAATAATAGTATAAAAGAAAAAGGATTGAAAGTAATTGTACTTACATGCATATTTAATATGTCTGCTGCTTATCGAGATCATCAGAAAGGTGTTTTATCTTTTAATGCAGGGATGTGATAGAATGGCTAAATCTATCTAATAGAACTGGGGATATCTTCTCAGATTTGGACCTTTCTAGTATCTCATCATTCTCATCTTCTTTTGCTTTAGTGATTGTCCACAGCTGAATCACAAGTTGAAAATCTTGTTTTGACTTTGCATAAATTAAAATGACTTCTACGATTGGATTGTTTTGTGAGCGTGATGTGGGAGCCATCAATTACTTTATTAGTTTTTAGTATTTGAATAGGAGAAAGGTGTTTATGGAAGTGTAAAAGTAGCTACCGACACTTTATTTTTATTTTTTTAATGACTGCCGTGCTCATCTTGGACCTGGCCGCACCCTTGTGGGATGGTCGGGCTCATGCGATACCGGCGTAGTTGAGGAATGCTTTGGATACAGCCACTTTACCTCCGTGAGGTAGTGGTAAGATTTGCATACATTCTATCTTCCCTAGACCTCACTTGTGGGATTTCACTGGGTGGTGGTGTTGTTGCCTTTTCAACTTTTTCTTCTGAGCGGGTAATATTTTTGAAAAACTGGAAAAAGGAAAATGAGACATTCACTGTGAGAGGAGAAAACCAGGATGTGGGATAACAATGTTTTGTACATTGAATAACTTCAATTAAACACAAAGGTTCCGAAATTCGAGTAAGTGAAAAGCTACCGTTTAATCTACATGGAAATAAGGCTTCTTTTTTTCCCCATAAAGGAAAGATAAAGATTAATTGACAATTACCTTACTTCTGGCCCTATTTGGTCTTAAAAAGCAAGTGATTTTTAAATGCATCTTGCTAATCTGCGTACTTGTGGTTAGTATGGCTTGTATGGCTGAGTTATGACTAGCCTCACTTTGTCTTTACTATCCTAGTTTGTATCTATATTTAAGTATGTCATTGCTCTCCTTCCTGCATGAAGATTTTTCTAAATAACTTGTACATTGTTCTAATCTGATATTTTTAATCCACCACTTCAGGTGTTAATACGATCATTGTGGATCCTGTTTTCCCAGATTTGTCGTATAAAGTAGGTTATTCTTTGGTTCTTTTTTCTTTTTCTGCTTATACACCTGTTTGTGCAGTACTTTATGGATCAAAGAAAGGTGCTTTTGATTATGTTAAATGGGTGAAGGATGACAAACTTTTTGATATGATGGTTCAGAGATTGTCATCATCAGTGGGGCATGCCTTTCCAAGATTGAAGCTGCATAATAACCCCTCTTTGTAAAGGCAGGTCACACAAAATGATTAACTCTGTCCCTGCATGCTGTAGTTGGCGTTTTCTGCATTACCGGCTACTTCATGGATATTTACTTGAAAGGATTCCTTTTCTTCACGCGCATATGTGTTTTAGGACTTTATTCTCAATTTGTTAAACACAAGACACTGATTACTCTTAAGCTTTTGTTAAAGGCCTTCATTCTTAATTTGTTAACTCAAGAGTCTGATTACTCTTAAGCTTTTGGATAGTTACTTGAAGGGTTGATTACTGCCAGTTCTGTCTGCCATGACCTTTTACACCAGGATATGCCTTCTTTGACACCGACTTCAAAAGCATAGATTTAGGTTTTTTATATGTCATTACAAGAGTGAGCTGAGTGCTGACTGTGGCAAAATCACTTTGTATTGTTGCTTCTTTACTTCTCCATATTACGTGTTACTTTGTTGCAGGGATCACCTTGTTGGATTTTCCCTCTTAGTTTTGACCAGTTACAGAACACTTACAGTTTGGTCAAAAAGCAACTTCTACTTGCTTCTAGTTTTGATCTGCTAGTATCTGATATGATTCCTCAGTGTGTTTCATCCGTGAGATTCTATATCTCGTAATTCTAATAGTTCCATTCTGTTTAGTTCTTTGCCAGATGCATCCCTCCAGTTGTGTCACTCTTGAGGCTTGGAACAGCGGCTACTAGCATTACTCTCCAGGTGGTGGAGGGTCCTATGGGCGTCGATTGTGTACTAATCTCAACTTCGCCTGGTACATATGCCCTGGCAGCTTAACTCATTCCTTCTTCCTACAGCCAATGTCTAGCCTCCAGGGATTAATTCTAGAATGTGTAACATGGAGTATATCTATTGGGTGACTCATATGAAGAGGTTGCACAACTTCGCGCGTCATAGAATTTTTCAGATTTGTGTTCTTACTTGGCACTCTTCACCATGATATATTTGACAGTTGGCCTGAATTTGCTGTAGCAGAGGGTTGAAAGCTGATTTTATCTTCTCACTCTCACCTTATAATCAGTGCATATGTGGGACACCACCATATAATCAGTATACAGGCATGCCAGAGGCTTACATGAAGGCAGAGGGATCACCGGACCCCATTAACTTCAGGAAAAAATCTGTACATATATCTTGAGGAACGACCATAAAAGTCGTTAGGTACCTTGAGACACAAAAGCAGGTTAGGGAGGCTGGTTAAATTTGGTGCTTAGTGCCTCTGTCTGTGTGATGGCCTGTGTTCAGAGCCAGTTGATTCATTCCTTGTTTAGCTGAATGGCTAGATTCTTTTTTTAAAAAAAAAAACACTTTAGCTTCCACCCCAGCACTCTTTTTTCTTAATTAAAACACCCCCCCCCCTCCCAGATCAATTTCTCTTTCTATGACTATGTTAACAATAGAGGGACCCGTCATCTTCAAATTTTGAATCCACCTTTACTTGGTCCCGTAATGTGCTTGCCCATTTGATTTTGGCTATTCTTGAAGATACTTTACCTAGTTTCTCGCTTTCAATTAATTGAATTACTGATTCCAATTCAACCAATTTGAAATCCCTGTAAATTGTGTATGGAATATGATGAACAAGTTATGGAGTGCTTAATATCCTATTACCCTTCTGGGGAATTTTTTATTTGCAGGTTGGAATAATCTATTCTTGCATATTCCCTTATTCCATTCGGCCACAAAATCATAGTGCATTTTTCTGATACTTTAGTGGGGTGGGTTGTTGCCATACAGAACTTTCGGCAGTATGTATACTGTGGTTTTCTCATTCTTATCACTTAATAACTAACTTCCCACTTGTTTCTCCCTCATATAGTAAATGAAACAAGAGAAGAAAAAGCCTGCTGTGCTGACAAACAGTCCACTGTTCCATGGCTATCTGCCACTAAAACATTCTCTTGCTTGCTGTACTCCATGATACTAATATAAAACAAATATACTCTAGTATTATGCTAATACAACTTCTATATAAAACTAGAGTGCCTTCCAAGTTCTTGATTGGCGCTTGTCCTAACACACCGATAGACTTGAACCTTTTTCTTCTGGACTCTGAAAATAATCAGTTTCATGTTCCAGAGAGCAATGTCATCCTCTATGATTCTCATTTTGATACTATCTATGCTACTAAACACAGGAGTGAGTGTCAACTTCACCGACGTTTTCGAGTCCAGCTGGTCACCTGACCATATTGCTGTTTTAGGAGACCAAGTTACTCTCACCCTTGACAGTGCTTCTGGTAAGATTTCCTTCATTCACTTTATCTATTTCCTTATTTTATTGCCTATTCAAGGCAATATAATTATGTAACCATTTGATTAATTATGTTCTTATTCACCAAGGCTGCGGATTTGAGTCGAAGATCAAATATTTGTTTGGCAAAGCCAGCGCACAGATCAAACTAGTTGAAGGAGATTCATCTGGAACAGTCGTTGCATTTTATGTACGTGACGAAAACTATGCCAAATAATCATCAAGACCAATATATTTCTTCTACTAATTACTGGACATATGTGATTTGTAGATGTCATCAGATGGAGCTAATCACGACGAACTGGACTTTGAATTTCTTGGGAATGTTTCAGGGGAACCATACCTAGTACAAACAAATGTGTACGTGAATGGCACCGGAGATCGAGAGCAGAGGCACGGTCTGTGGTTCGATCCAACAGCAGACTTTCACACTTATTCTTTCTTCTGGAATCATGATTCTATCATGTAAGTAAGTTTTACTTCAGTCAATCTCTAAATATGTAGAGGTACACCGCCTAGGATCGAGAGTACTACTATTTTAGAATTTTGTGTTGTCCGTGTATATAAGTTAAATCCACTAGTAACAATGAAGAGTATCACTTGATACTTGATTTTTGCAGCTTTTCAGTTGATGAGATTCCAATTAGAGTGTTCAAAAACAAGGAGAAAAAAGGTGTTCCCTACCCGAAAAATCAAGGCATGGGAATCTATGGATCATTTTGGAATGCAGATGAGTGGGCTACACAAGGTGGGAGAGTGAAAACAAACTGGAGCCACTCTCCATTTGTTACAACATTTCGATCGTTCGAGATCGATGCATGTGATTTGTCTGGTGAGGACACAATTGCTGCAGGTGCAAAATGTGGCAAGTTAGCACAATTTTTGTGGGATAAACCAGCCATGAAGGGGATAGAAAAGAGCAAAAAACGCCAATTCAAAATGGTTCAATCTAAGTACTTGGTGTATGATTATTGTAAGGATACTGCAAGATTCACTCAAATGCCTAAAGAGTGCTTGTACTAAAGACACCAACACTATTCTAGCCATATCAATGTCTCGATATTGTAGTTTTTCAAGTAGTTGGTCCAATTTGCTGATAAAATTTCTTGTTAGGCTTGTTATGTGGTCCAACATTTAAGGTGGTCAAAAAGTTAAATTAAATGTGTTATGAGTTTGAATTCGAACTTAACAATCCCTAATTAGTTAAAATCAATGATCGCGTGAATCCTTACTGATTATGTTCATTTAAATAATATTGATTCCAAGAAACTATAGGTCGTTTAAGATAATTTTCTTTTATAAAACTTAGGTCTACCTCGTAATTTCATTCTTTTTAACATCTTCACCGCGTCTACGAATCACTAAATTTATAAGTTTAACACAACACATGATCAAACTATTTCAAACATTTCTCCACGCGGCACAAATTCCAATTGAATTTTTTGTCAAAATATTAATTACGTAAAATATTGTCAACAGAAAGTCAATAATTTGAAGGAAAAATTACGCGAATAAGCTAACATATATTAGTTTTAACTAACATAGGTATAGTTTGAATTAGTTTCGGCTCGCGTCAAACATCGGGCTGTCATTATAATTTGAGTTTTGCATAATTCGCACAAATTTTACAAACATTGTGTGTGATTACACAAAAATTGAAAGTGAATCAAATTGTACAACGAAATATACAAATACGGTGAATTATACAAACATTGTGCACAAATTGTATAGCTATAGTTACAAAATATAATTACATAAACTATAACTATGGAGCATAGTTAAGGTATTTTTAAGTGGTTATATACAAGAATTCTTCTAATTAAAATAGTTTGCCTTTCATAATTTGGGCCTTAATAATAGCACGGCCCAAGTAGAGTAGAATATTCCATTATCCGGTACCCGCCTTAAACCGTTGCAGTCTCCGTCATCTCACCGGCGAGCAAATTTTCTCAATGAAGAAAACAAAAGTGTAAAGGAGATTGCTCAGAAGTTGGAAGAGATTGGCCAATACAAGAAGTGATTCAAGTAAAACGATGAGTTCAATTCATCTGAGCACTCTCAGAAGCATTTCTCGGCAACCCTTTTCTCCATTCCTCCTCTTTCCACTTCCCAATTCCAAACTCATGAAAAATGCAAGAATCAAAGCATCATCATCAGTTAACGAAGAAGCAGAAAGGAAGATGGAAATTCGAGTTTGCACAAACAGGACATGCAGGAAACAGGGATCCTTGGATACCCTTCAAGTTTTATCTGGAATTGCTCCTACTTTTGTAGCTGTTAATTCATGTGGATGTCTGGGCCATTGCGGTGCTGGACCTAACGTCGTCGTTTTACCCGGTGCTGTATTTGTTAAGCACTGCGGTACTGCTACTCGAGCTGCTGAAATTATGGCGTTCGTCTGCCTTGGTAGGGATGACGTTGCAGGGGAGAGTAGGAGAAGTTTGGAGGCTTTATCGTTGAGGAAAAGAGCTGAAGATGAGATGGGTAATGGCAATTTCTCCGAGGCACATCGTTTGCTTTCCCAGGTGTGTGCTTTCTAGTAGACTAGCTGCCTTGCGAATTGAAGTACTGAATGTTATATTGAGCGGGTGATAATGAGAGAATGAAAATGCTAAGCTGTACATACCAGTTCATTCACAGATTTGTGTTTCGTCAGTGCCAGAAAGAAATTGTAAATCTCTTGATACATATCGTTTAGTGCATTCAGTTTCTGCAAGCAGAAGTGAGATCTGTAGGCATGGTTACTGGTACTTGTGCCGGTGAAATGTAGTACGTATCGATGGAGGTGCACTCCAGCTAATTCGAATACCATGGCCAAAATAAGAAAAAGTCTCCAGCTTTCTGGCAACACAAGTAGTTTGGATTGATTAAGTTGAACTTCATTGTCCCTCCACTAGTGCATCAGAAAAATACCTATGGAGGCTTTCACTATGCTTTCTCTATAAGTTAATTAAAGTGTCTCTCGAATGAATGTCGTAATCCTTTCACTATTTCTATTATGCCATCATTGCTTATATCTAATCTTTACAGGTCTTGTTTAGATATGGCCTTTTTGTTGTATCTAATACAAGATTGGTGCCTACTAAGGGCACTGATGTTGCCATTTTTTTGTGCAAGCTATTGCTCTAAAACCGTTTAGAGGTGTTCATATTAAGGGCACTGATGTTGCCATTTTTTGGTGCAGGCTATTGCTCTAAAACCATTTGGAGGTGCTCATATTATGCTCAAAGACAGGTTTATTGTGTTTAAAATCTCTTTTCCATGGGAAACTGAGACTTTTTGTACTCAAATAAATCAGAAGGATACCCCAAATCTCTCTGTTATTGACATGATTGTGTTATGAATTTTAGCAAAAGCAACACCATCATTCTGTGTCTTAAGCGTATGTCCTGGCATTTTTGCTCTCGGCTTCCTTCCTGATTAATATACTGAGTTTTCTGGAAGTCATTTTAAAACTCTTGAATCACTTGATTTTTCCCCAGTCCCCGGATTTATATTTAATATTTTTTTCACTAATGCCTTGTAATCTAGATGGTCAGAATCCATGTGAACAAGATGCTGAAATAAGTGTCTTCGATTAGGTCTGCTGCAGAGTTGGCAATGGGAAATTTGGCTGAGGCACTTGAAGATGCTAAGGAAGCATTGAATATTGCTCCCAATTATCCCGAAGTAATTTGGTTATTCGTCACTTGTGCTGAAGTACACATGAAAAACATATATTGTGCTTAAACTGAACTTGAAACATTTGGTGCTTAAACTTAACAATCTCACGTTAGAGTTTTTAACCATGAGGTCTCAATTCCCTTCATTTCCACTTCAGAATACAGCAGATACAATATATGATTGCATAATAATGTACTCTCTTTCTGCTATTATTGTAGGAACTACGAAGTGAACATCAAATAACTATATCTACTCCTAATCCCTACTGGAAAATACTTATTAGATTTAATTTTTACAGGGTTATATCTGCCAAGGTGATGTTTTGATGGCTTTGGACCATGTTGATGAAGCCGAGAAGTCATACTCCATGGCTTTAGAGTTAGATCCGTCCATCCGTCGTTCAAAATCCTTCAAGGTACTGTTCATGTTTGTTGTAGTTCTAGAGTAGAATTGGTTCAACTTTTTGCATCTGTTCTGCATTCCATATCTATGACTTTAAGCATTTTTTTAAGGTTGGTTTCGTTGCATTAATTTTTGGCAACACCAAACAAGAATACGAAGTTCCGTAAGCCAATGAGATGCTATTTGAGAAGTGACAGCAATCTGATATAGTTCATACGATAGTAATTGAAATCTGGTTATAACATGGTTGTAGAAGTCTCTAGTCTAACCAGCTGTGTCAATAACTAAACGAAGCTCTTCTTCAATAGGTAATATCTTTATATAACTGATAGTGTGGTTCCAACAAGACAAGGCTGGAAAGGCAAGTTGCAATATTGTAATGCCACTAGTATTGGAGGAACAAAACAATTTTTTAAGATTTATATTCCTAAGTAGAACTGAAACGATTTACCAAGCTATGAATTTGCTACAAGTTGCTGGGAAAAGTTTAAAGCTTCATACACCTAACTAGAACTAAAAATTTCCACATGGCATGCCCGTGAAAGGGTCTCATAACTTTTTGGGATTGTGGCAGTACAATTCATGTAGAGAGATCTGCCCATACACACCACAATGTTAATCCATGTGGACGCTGGTGTTTGTTTAAATGTTTCTAAGCATTCCAAAATCCAAACTGAATATTTTATGACAAGAAAGAATTATGGGCCTGAAGTAAATTTGTCAGCGAGTTCACATGAATACACGCAGGTGTGAACTGTTCCTCATAAGATCTGTTTTCCCACAACTGATGTATTGTCACCCTTAAATATTTCAGGCTCGGATTGCAAAGCTGAAGGAGAAACTTGCTCTTGCAAATTTGGCGTAAGGGACATGTTTGTATGTTTTTACTACTTAGGATCTCTGTCAACCTAATTTGCCTTAGATATTTAAGCATTGCCGAGGTAGAGCATGTTTAAGTATGTATTTCATCGTCTAGTTTGACATTGTATATAGAATGCTGTGTGAACAGAAGATTGTTTTGTCACTGACTGTACTGGCTGATCAGTTATATATATGCATCATTCTTCACCCTACTTTTATCATAGTCCATCTTGTTAACTTGAGCAATCTCGGAAGATCTTACTCATTTTTATCGTACAAACTATCTGTCATTAGGGCAACAATTGAAGTTCTCTTCATATGTCATTCGTATCCTGCTAAAAGGATGGAACAGAACATACAAAATACAGGAGTATAGTCACTCTCTGCCCGATCAACGGTATACTAGTAATGTTATAATTTCAAACTAGTAAACATTTTGATTGCCTAATATCAACAATAAACTGTGTTGAAATTAGGTCCACAAAAGAAAATATCGAACTTCTTGACCCTATCCCACAACTTAGGAACTTTCTTCTTAACTTCAGCATTAGCGTTTCCCTTCTGTTCACCATCCTTTTTCAGATTTCCAAAACTAAAGCTCCTAGTAATACCAGCAACAACATCTTCAGGAACTTTAAAGCAATATTTCATGCTAACTGCTCTTTTAATCTTCATGGATTTGGACCTTTTCGTCTTCTCTTCGTCATGCTTCACAAGTTGATCATAATACTCTTTGTTCTTCTTCTCCAGCCCGTATATCTGTCCCTGAAGATCCTCAATCTTACGACTTAGCATGCAGACCCTATGATCCTCCCTCATCTTCAATATGCACCTCGCGAGCTCAGCAGCCTTTGTCTTCATGAACAGAGATTCTGAAGACACCATCTTGTTTTCCTCCATTAACGCAGCCACCTTGTATCCCAATCTGGCATTCTCATTTAACAGAATCAGCCTCTCTGATTCCATTACATCCAGTAAGCTTTTCTGTATTTCTATCTTCCTTGACGACTCATTGTTTTGTCTTTCCACTTGATTAAGCTCATCTAAGACGAAATCATAGTCCACATTTCTAATCACCAAGTCAGCAACAATCATCTCAACATCATATTTGTCCTGTGTTGAAGGTGGAAAGGAAGGCTGAAACGACAATGAACTCTCTGCATCAGAATCAATG
Source organism: Solanum clarkiae (assembly GCA_011800125.2). Lineage (NCBI taxonomy): Eukaryota > Viridiplantae > Streptophyta > Magnoliopsida > Solanales > Solanaceae > Solanum > Solanum clarkiae. The sequence goes on from JAABOM020000075.1 coordinate 22,384,413, forward strand.
ATCTGTCCACCATTGTCTTCCTCATCATAATAACCATTTTCATTGTAACTTAATGGTGGAATTGGAGAAGAATATCGCCGATGACTATGGTTCTTGGCTAGTGCTTGGCAGTAGCGATCAGCTAAAGAGACATAGCTATTGTACAGTTCTTGAAGCAAGGCCAAGAGCTGTGGCCTTTTCTGGTAATAAGCGTCGGCGCGTTCTGCAAAACTGTCTGGACTGCCTTTTTCTGGGAATTTAAGTGCCACCTTCTTCATCTTCTCATCCAAATCTAATTCAATGGAATTAAATAAATTTCAATGATTTGATTTTACTTGATACTTGAAAATTTTGAAATTTGAATTGCTGAAGCACGTTGTTTTCATCTTTTCCCCATATCCAACATACGTAGATAGTGACAAATTTGGACGTACATGAAAATGAAATCACTAGTTTGAATATTGTAAATGTAAAAATAGATGTATAATCATGCATACATGAAATTATTAATTAATCAACAATAGAATAAGACCACCATGTGACCTCTTTTTTGTTTTTTTAAGCTTGTAAATTGTTGGAATGCCATTTGAAATTAACGTGTAACGACATAAGATGATGTTATTTTTAGCATACAAAATTAGAGAACGTTCTAACATCACAATTTTCCTTATGTATTCATAACAAGTCCAAAAGATATTATATTATCTTGTGAACCCACCAAGCACATGATTTCATACTTGAACTTAGAAAGAAACAAACATTGGATTCTAGTACCCAAAATAGAAAAATGGTTGTTCTGAGATAAAAAGCTACTACTCCGACGTACAGATAAGATTTTCCAGAAGAAAGAAAAAGATTCTGTAAAGTAAAAAATCATTTTCATTCTGCAACACGCCATCTAACAAAAGGTACATATATGAGTCCCTCTATTTAGAATTCAAATTTTAAAAAACTTAAATAAAGAGAAAAAGATTCGAAAGTGTTTAGGTAGAAACTGCAAGAGACATAAATTGGAAAGGGACACAGTTTTTTTAAAATAACTTTCTGGTTTTTATCATGTTAAATTAGAAAGATAGTGACATTTCATAACAGCATACTCTTCCTAGATAAAGGTAAATCAGAGATTTTGGATTTGATTCGGGACTCGAAATGAAAAAATTCTCGATAGAGAATATTTTCTCTCGATTGGAGCCTTATACAGTACAAATTTAAATATAGTCGAACTTCAACATGAATATTAAATATCGAGTGGAAAAAAAACACAATACTACTCATTTTCCTAGGGAAAGAAATGTTCACATCACCTTAGTTTAATGGACCCCCCATAACAACTACAATTAAAGAGACTATGGTACAATTTTCACTTAAAGCTGTACAAATAAAATCCTGAAGATTTCAAGATTTCACAAGCCAGTGACGAATCTAGTACGAACATCATGGTTGTAAAAAAAATGGTTTTCAACATCATCATTAGGTACATTGTTAATTTTGCCCATTAAAAACTTGGCTTATTTTAATAGGAAATAATTAATTTTAAT
>JAABOM020000075.1:22388220-22409662 GCA_011800125.2 Solanum clarkiae
ATTTATAGAGATCATTTGGTAAAGTATATATATTAATAATAATGCTTGCATTAGTGATGTATGAATTAGTTATGCTTGCATTGATTATACATAAAACATTTTTATTTGTTGTTTAATTTGATACATTAAAAATAACATGCAATACATTAAAAAAATTATATATAAAAATACCCTCCAAAATAATTCCCAACATCACTAATCTCATGAATAATTGACAACCCCTTAATGTCCATCTCTCTGCTGCCTTTGACATTGTGGCATTTCCACAAAGCGAAGACATGAGTTCAAACAGTAACCTCTAATAATAATATACCCTGTGAAATCCTACAAATAAGATTTAGAAAAGGTAGAATATACGCAATTCTTACCACTACCTCATAGAAATAGAAATGTTGTTTCTTAGAAATCCCCGTCTCAAAAACCCATAAGCAAAATAAACTAGATATGACAAAAAAAAAAAATAATGACCTCTAATGGTGCAAAAAAAGAAACAATTAAGAAGCTTTGGATCAATGGCAGCGACCATAAATATTTGTTGGTTAAACAATAAAGGAGAAGTTGCGGGCAAGGCGGCAACATCTTTCTGTGACATCCGATAGGAACCAACTCATAATGCCTCAGTGTGAGCAGGCAACTGTATGCCAAAATTTCTTTGGAGAAAGGTTCAAATTTGCCCTTGAAGTTCACAAAATAATCTACTTTGACCCTCCATACAAAAAGAGGTCAACTATTCCTTTGCCCTTAGAAAATAAGAACAAATTTGCCCTTATCTGCCAACTCAAGTACAAAATTATCATAAAATAAAGCACAATAACAGAAAGGTCCAAAATTACCCCTAAAAATTGCACACAAGAATTAACACAACAAACTATAATAGGTCACTGCGCATCAGACATGGGGAAACGGATTCCACTTAAGAACACGTGGGTAGACCATCAAGCTTCATGCGAATACAAGAGCTCCATGCCACTTGATATGTCATCAGTTGCATGTCTAGAAACTGAATTAGAAGATACATATAGTTGTCAATATTATGCGTAAACATTAGCAAAAGCTAAAAATCTCTATCACGTAATACAGGTTTCTATGACGTGCTCATTTTGTTCCTTTGAATTCTGAAAAAGATCAAGTGAAGAGGAGAGAATTGGAGGTATGATGCTGTCCAAACCAGTTTGTGGATAGTCGACGCTGTTTAAACCAATCCAGGCAGGCACTCACTAAGCAATATCTCATCAGAGGTGAAAGAGTTACTCCTGGGAATTTCCATATCGGCATTTAATTTCGTCCCCTTCTATAAGCCTCTCTACCGCATCTGAAGGAAGGCCAACCAATTCCAGCGTCTTCTCCCAGACTCTGTAAGAAGTTTCAACATTATGGGCTTCTTCAGAAGCATTTGTGGGACGACAATCATGGGAAATGTATGCACACACTGGCCAGTCATCTGCTTTCAGCATTTCACAATACTCGGAAATTTGAGGGTCTGTAGCTGCAAACAAGGTACTTCGAGAGCCTGCAGCAACCAACTAATTTGAGAATATGCCTGAGATCATTAGATAAATATTAGACTGCACATGCCGAATAATCAAGCAACTAAATAAAACGAGAGGCACTAGAACAATCCACGGACCAGCATCCTAGGGATGCACCAAACAAGAATGCACGCATAGCAGTCTTTATCTCTTCTCCCATTTGATTTTTCTGAGGAGATGCACTCTTGCCTTTCCCTTTTTATACAACTTGTTTGTTTAGCTAAAATTAACTAGCATGGTCCTTCAAGCTTCTTTTATAGCTCTTTCATACATATTTCCTTTTGGTCAAACTATTCTCAGTTGAGTTGTGTAGTCTTCTTAACTTCTGTAAAAGTATCAGTTCACCACTGCAGAAAATCATCAAAAGAGTTGATATATGCTTAGTTTCTGGAGAATTATGCTGTCATACCAGGCCCACGAGGATAGGAGGTTTTCTGCATCGACTTGTCTAGTGGCTATTCTTCCACATCCCTAACCCAACTGGTGATAAGCGATGACCAAGATGAGATGCCCAGAATGATCGATTGAAGAATTAAATGGTATTGGAACTGTGCATATGAGACTCTCCAATGAAGTTTGTGTAACATCATTACCTTTTTTTTTTTTGGATAATGTCATAACTTTTAAGTAGGGACAAACTCCATTGGACAACAATTCTGAGATGCCATGGAATGGGAGCTGTGCAGTTCCACAGGCCTAAGTGCTTTAACTCTAGGAACCCTCACCCCTCCACCAGGTGTTACTAAAACGAGGAAACTGGATCAATAGCAACAAAACGGGGAACTACTTAGTATTACCCACAATACTCTAAAAGAGAGTTGTGATACATTTTATCAGCTTTCCGAACATGCAATTTACACAGTGAATCTTTAAACCAGAAAAAGTCAGGGCTTAAGTATAACATACCTTCTTCAGGATTGAATATAAAATAGGGTATTAGACGATAACCAACTTGCAAAAACTGAGGAAGATCCCTCGCCTGCAATTTTACATGTGCAAATTTAAAAAAATTTATCATATGAAGGAATGAAAATAATGGAAACTGAAAAGAAGAAAATCATATCCAAGAAATTCAGAACTCTAGATCAAATAGGATGTTCTAAATTTTTCTTCAAGGGTAGAGTAGGCTGAAGATGTATGAAGTTGAAGTGATAAGGCAAGATATGATGAAACTTCAACTCGAAGAGGACATGTCCCTTGATTATCTTATTATCATGTTGTTATTTCTACTTGTTGCTACTGCCTCTTTTTTATCATCCTTTGAGCCAAAGGTCTATCAAAAAGAGCCTCTCTATCTCTCAAGGGAGGAGGATAAGGTCTGTTTACACTCTACCTTTCCTGGATCCCACCTGGATTACACTGGGTTTGTTGTTACTCTTCAGGGATTGGAAGCTTAAACCTCCCTCTGTCCCAATTTATGTGACATTTTTCGCTTTCTGAGAGTCGATTTGACTAATCTTTGAAACTATGTTAGACTAGATCAACTCCCTATTTTAAAATTAAAATTTAGACATTCAAAAACTATATGAGAACTACTATAAGTTGCAGCTCTTCTCATGTCAATATGATGAAAATGTATCTTAAGATGTTGGTCAAAATTTACTTAGTTTGAATCTCAAAGAGCGTAAAATGCTATATAAATTGGGACAAAGGAAGTAGTAGTATAAATAAAGAAGGAGGCACATGCACCACATGAAGCAACATCTGGCGTCATCTTAATTGGCCTTTTTTGGCATTTAAGTTGACCATGTTAAGACTGATTAGTCAAAGGCCAAGTCTAGTTAAGATCAGAATCTCTTCAAGAGAATCATTAAAGTGAAACCATGTGAGGCTCTTCAAGTCAAACAAATATATGCGCAAAAATAATGGAAACTCGAAGTTTTTCACATGAAATTGTTTACATGTGTATCCAACCCCACCATATGTAAGCTTCCAGGTTGAGTATGTCTAACCTTTTAATTATCTCTAGTGCATATTGAAGGATTTGCAAAAAATTAATTTGAAAAAGGGGTCGGCACAAAGTACCGCACCCATATCACACACGTTTGACACAAGTACATCAAGACAAGGCATGACAATAACATTAAAGATGGTAACTAGAGAAACAAATAGCTAAGTTATTAAGAACTTACAACATTGGTTAGAACAATCCCAGGAGTAGTACATACTACACTTATGCCAGCTTCAGCAGGTAGTCTCTTATGAAGGACGCTGCTGAACATAATCTGCACATCCAAACTACGGGGATTAGTCACTGGAGAGCACAATCAACAAAGCCAGAATTTTTTAGGACTCAAATGGGAAGCACACAACAAGAAGAAGGAATAAGAGCTTAGCATCTTAAATTCAATTCTAACTATCATAAATCCTAAATGATTTTATGCTTGAAATGATTAGTAATAAAAAGCTATATACAATCTGTTCTATACTTGATCTTTTGCTTTAATGTCCCTTGCCTGGTTGTTTACTGCTGATGTAACATGTGTAAAGACTTCCCACTTTATTATTGCATTGATGATTAGAAGTGCACAAAAATAACTTAAAACCAGTGTAAGTACTTTCTAAATGAATTAGCACATTGGTATTAGTGTGACTTTCGACAAGCAAATGAACATCTCCCTACAGAAATTAATTTTTCGATCAACCTGTGGAAGTAAGAGATTACCGTAATAGCTCTTAATGGACACACAACAAAGTATCAAAGAAACCTGCCTTTGGATGTTCGCATCCCAAATTAACAAAAAAAAAATATTTTCTTGTTTCAGATAACCCTTTGATGGGTCCCATATTCAAATTAGGCTTTTATCACTACTCAAGATGATCTTGACCAGAGTGAACCCACTTTTTAATCATTTTATGTGGTATGCCTAATAGATGTAATAACTATTGGGGTGATGATGGGCAAGTAATCTCCAATAGTAGTTCAATCAGCACAAATTGAGAGGAAATAGGTGGGCTTCTGAAGGGTATAGCGCAACTATTAGCTTTCTAGCTAAGAGGAAACAAAAGAATTGTTCAATATTGCCATAAAAGTAATAAGCTTTACAAAATAAAGAACAATTCATGTCTCTTTCAATTATATGATTAAATAGATAGTAAATAAAAGATACTGAAGCGTTTTTAAAATATATATTCTGTAGTAACTTTGTGGAGGTCTAATCAAAACTCTACAAATGAGTCAAACACCAAACTGAACTGATAAGATACTTGATCGACTGGATATACTCCAAAATGATATTTTTTGCAATTTGACTCTTCAGTTCAACATAATAAGGTGACCACCAGAAAAACAGAAGGTATAATAAAGAGTCAAAATTAATAAATAGACTATGTGATGATAGATGGAGCTTTTATTACTTTGAATAGGGTAAGCACTTTAACAAAAACAAAATGCATCTCCCTTTCAGATGAATCTGTTGGATTCCATTCAATAAATATTCTCTGTACTTCTCTAGACTGAGATTTGCATGTATGGTCCTTAACCACGACTATACTACTATGCACAAAAATTAGTAATTGTCATAAAAACAATACACAATGCACAACCTTCGCTGCACTTGGCCACTGTGCCAGTCAGAGAAGGCAAACGAGGAAAGGGGCATATCACATGCCAAGATTCAGGTTCCTAAGCTTTATTTAATAGGCAGAATGTAACCTTCCAAAACCATGAAAAGAAAAATGAAATATCACTAGGAAGCCACTTGTGTTAAGGTGTGCAGAAGTCGAACAGGCTGTAGCATCTCAATTGATGCTAACGCGACAAGCAAAAGAATATTAGCAAGTAATAGCTGATAACCTTTTAGAAAATACCTGAGCGAGCTTGCTGCCTCCATATCCCACTACACTGGTGTACTTTCTCTTTCCAGATACAACATTCATATCTTCCGGATCGACAAACCCAATATAGTGCATCTACACAGACGAAATAAACTACATTCCTGTCAGCAGCAACATTAGAAATAAACGGAAGTGGATGCAATCACTTAATTACAAGATAAATCCACCCCTCATCAAACTTCGAGACTTGGTTTTGTTGGAGAATAGTCTCAATAACTACTGCTTCGTCCTTTTATTTCACTTTCCATCCCAAATTTGGCATAATTATAGGATTTATTAGCTACCACGTGTGCTTCATCCTTTTTCATATTCAATAGGAGTCTAATGATTTAGGTCATAAAACCAATTAATAAGTAACCTAGACCATAAAATGAACCAACATGTTCAAGTTAAAGAAAGACTAAGAGAATGCCTGACCAGATAGTTACCAACAATCAATAGTTTAAATTTGAACAAAGAGAATAAAGAAAGCAAGTATCAACAATCATATTAAGCAAAAGAAACAAGAATGGAAATATGGATACATCATCTTTCAGGCATGGATTATATATCCACATAGTCAAATTAGATGAATTAATTGTCTCCCCAAAGAAATTGTCCTTCAACGAAAAGTTCAAACCCACGGCATCCCATAGTTTTTGAAACTTGAAGTCAAAGTTAATCTTAATACACCTACTCGTTCCATTATGTGGCAAAGTCTAGCAAGTCCTAATAGCATGTATTTTTGTTTTCCTTATATATTCTTAACACATACACCATAAATCTTAAAGAGGAAAGATCTAGACAGGTGACTTCAATTTCCCAACCAGTAAAATATTGTTTCTGCTCAGACAGTTCATGAGGAAAACGAAGGCTTCCAAAAAGAAAAGGCTGAAATAGTGAAGTCTATGCTGAACCACCTCCATATTACTGTATATCATTGCTTTGACAAAGCTTGTGGTTTATACTATTTCAAATTAATGCATACTAGATAAATTATTTTCACCTATGATGAAATTTCAATTTGCAACTTATTTTAAAGTATCCATATCATGGAAAAGTAGGGATTCAACGCAATAATTGAGTGCCAAAAGTGGGGGGGGGGGGGGGGGGAAAAATCGAGTGTATAACATATCCATCTATAGCGGGGGCATATTGCTAGGACTTACTGTAGAGTTCACGTTAATAATTCGGCTTGGAGAACCTCTAATAAGTGATGGTAAAAGCAATATGGAAAGCATAGCCGGAGCTAGATGATTCACTTGCATGTGTTCCTCATACCCATCTTTTGAAAACTTCTGTGGTTCTGTAGAAAACAACACAATTCATTAGGTTAAGTTAGAAGGGCAGAAGCAAAGTCCACAAGTTTCCATATAAAAGAATGTGCACTCTCTCAGCTATCAATCATTCAGATTCCATCTAAAGGATAAAAGAGGTAAAAAGCTGTACCAATATTTCTATTGTAGACACCATGTATTGACCTTGTTTAAACTGCTAAATGCATCCACACTAACCAGGCATTAGTGCATTAACACAGAAAAGCCCTATGCTAGTAAAAGCCAAAGCGTGAAGTCAAGCTAAGGCAACTACATTAATAAAGGTGACCAGCATAGGATTTTCTGGTTAAATATTATCATGATCGTGAATTCTGAGACACACATGAACGTGAATATGATAAACATCTAAAAGTTGCAGTTTTTCAAAGAAAAAAAATCATAGGAACGTATAATTTCCAATCCGAAGGTGTATATTCAAATATTCATCATAAACTTAAAGTTGCTAGAAATCTACAATAACCAATTCCAACGATACAACATTAAGCTGTGTTTTGACCAAGACATGTAGACTAACCATGCATTTTGTCCTAGGACAGTAGAACATTTTACATTAATTTACACTATAAATCATGCTTGAACTGAACTCATAAAACGTAAGCATGACAAGGTGATTATCCAGTTAAAGATATAGACGCTGCTGCTACAGGCTCTTCCACTTCGGAATCAGACATGAGACATCCTTCAATTTATCCATATCAAACAAGTAATTAATTAAATAGAATTTCTCATTCTGAATTTCTCTATAATATTCCATCCAACCAAAGAAAGAAACCTTGCTGAAGCTCTTTCTTTTGATCAAGTGATAAAATTTTATAAACAAATTGCATAACACACCCACATAAAAGAACTATACCAAAAATTAGAAATCTTACAAATTTTGCTGTAGTTCTTATTTGACATAAATCATAAATCGTCTTTTCATATTTACCAGGTAGCACTAGCGAATTCCATAACTTATGACCTGTCTGAAGCTTGTGGCGTACCATTTAATATTCATTACTAACTCAAGTCTCAACTTGAGAAAAATTCTTAGACTAACCATCTAAAAAAAAAAACAATCACTGATGTGTTTGGTGTTGTGTGAATCTGACATATAGCTAACTCTTTTTTTAAATGATTGGATTATCATATATAAAGATTTAATTCCTTTATTTTCAGAGGCTCAGTTACATGGAAATAGATATTTCTATAAAGCTCCACATATACCATAAACTTCGAAACTAACAAAACAAACAGAAACTTGACCACACGATGAAAAAGCTGAAACATGCAAACACGCTATGAAATTTGACAAATTAAAAATTGGATATCAAGTTAGAAAGGGCAGGCTTTTATTTTTTATCTTTACGTAAGAAAGGCTTATTGATGTAACTGAAACCTAACAGTTTTCTCAAGGTACCACAGCTCAAATATCTTTGGTTAATACCAACTAATAAGAAGAAACTAATACCGCACTAACCTCCAATTGAAAATATGCCAGCATTATTGATGAGAACATGTAATGGTGCCATCCGGGCATTCCATGCTTCTGCGAATCGTGCAACAGAATCCAAAGAGAGAAGATCAAGCTCCATGACCTTGCAACAAATGTCAATCATATTCATTTAGGACAATATTCTCATGACATTGAACGAGATTCATTAACACCAACTTAAAAAATCTTGAAACTTAAACATTTGTAATAAACTAGAATACAGCTGTATTACTTCCTACCCATACTTGATAATACTATGAAATGTCAGACAACATACCTCAATGTTGAGTGGAAGGCCCTTGCCAGACCAATCTTCCTGCCATTTCCGTATTAACTCCTGTGCGCGATTTGTGCTTCTGACAGCCATAACAACATGTGCTCCTGCTTCTGCCAACTGCCTGTCTAATGCAAAGGCAAAATTTTTGCACATTAGAGAAAATTGACTAGAACTTGTTCCAAATCCTTGTATCTGAAAGATGAGTGAGAAGAGATTAACAGATTCAATGAAATAATGAAGATAACAATATATAGAAATGGCACATGGAAAATCATATGGTGTAACACTATTGATCACGAAGAGTTACGCAGCAACAGACCCTGATATGGGGATATCCTTAGGATAATCCTGTTAAGTAACAGATACTATGGGATGGGAATTGGATGAGAAATTACTCACTGCCAGATACGAAACAAAGATCTACTCCTTTCTGCTTCTAGTTATAGCATATGAAACAAAAGAGTATTGGCAGAAGAGGTAGAAAATTAAATGAGTCTTCGTACAGCTAGACCACTAATAATATGGATCAACTTTCCGTACTTTTCAGATCAAAGGCTATCAATTACCAAATAAGGAGTGGAGAAAAGAAAAAAAGGAAACACTGATAAAGGTAGAAGATACATTCTGATTCAATTTTCTTTGCTTCAGGAGCACAGAAGTTATTCATATCTCCTTCTTTTAACTTTAATAAGTGTTAGTATATGCCTGGATTTCATTCTTTCATTAGCAGATGGCAAGTCCAATGTGAAACTATGTATTTGTTATTTATAGATAATTTGCTAAATGCATTTCAGAGCTTTGCTGAAGCTATAGTAATAAAAAGGTTGAACTGTTTACACGTTTCAGATTGTTTCCAACAGAAATTTAGTAATGTATTCCAATATAAAGTTCTTATCTGCAAGGAGAACAAGTGCAAGATTCAAACTGAAGTGCACAGTGCAGCTTCAAATATCAGTAACTTTCTGAGTATTGAGCAACATATCCTATTAGAATAGAGACTTCAATGAGAAAAAGGAATAGACACCGCAAAATTCATAATCTAGATGAGACTTCAAAACAAGGCGTTATCACTCTAATCTAGAAGCTATTTCTCCACTACTTTACAACTATAATCACTAAGCCAATTAATCTTCCTTCATGAATTACTCGAATTAGCAACAGAATCTCAAATTTTCTACAGAGGAAATGAGGAATAAGCATAAAGTAAAGCATACCGAGCGATTTCACGGCCGATACCGCTGGTAGAACCAGTGACGATACAAGTAAGGTCGTTAATGGGAGGGAGAGGCATAGGATTCTGTAAGTGACTAGCCAATATCCTTTGAAAAAGCATCTCGTATACCAAATAGAACCATCCCCGTAGCCATTCCATCCATCCTAATGCTTCTTTCTTCGCCGTCTTCAATGGCTGCTTAGCTTCACTAGCATTCTTCTCTTCCTTGGCCATCTCCTTTCCCGTTGATTCTAAGCAAAACAGATTCTCTCCCTGAAACTTCACTTCCTTTGCTCCGCAACAGTCGCTAGTGCTGTTTTACCTTTACTTTTTCTGTTCTTCTATCATATTTTAGGTGGTTTTTGTCATTTTCTTTCGCTCTCACGTGAGTCATGTAGGCCCGTTCAACCATGACCCCATATGTGTCATGAGATTTGAAATTGTTTAGTTTTTTTGTTGTTTTTAATCTGCTACTTGCCACTCAACCATTTCCAATTCGGGCCAGGAGAAATACTTTTTATTAAAAAGAAACTTATATTTAACATTTTAGATGGAATTTAATATTTTATATTTATATTAAAATTTGACTATTTATAAAAGAAAAAAAGATATTTTTTACAAAAAAAAAATTATATTCAAAATTAAAACTCAGAATCTCTCATCACATCCTATTTTGATTGCGATATGAAATTCTAAATTGATATGCTACATGTGCGACCGCCACAAGACCTCTTTTCTTTCATGTGCACATTATTTATTGTAGTACAATATCTTTTTTAAAAAAGGCACTGACGGACCCACATATATAATACTCTTTACGTTTTTGATTCATTTATTTTGTATTAACTTAACATAAAATTTAAAAATAAAAATTAAATTAAATTTTATTATTGTAAATTAAAAATATATTAAATATATCAAAATGCTCTTTAATATTATTGATTTATAATCTTAAAAATGTAATGTGAAAAATTATAAATAAAATAATGCTAAAAATATTTTTTTTCTTTTTTTTTAAATGACACTGACCACGATTGTAATGTTGTATCATCTAAACAATGAAATAATGGATAGAGACATGGAAAAAATGAACATAATGACAAAATAGTGGTTGGCCAAAGGACATGGAGAAGTCTTGTAATTTATCCTTCATCTCCCGTCCCACATCTTTGGCGTCCCATGGAACTATTCCCAACCCTACGTTTTGGGTACGTCTCCATAGGTGCAAATTTATTTTCATTAACTGCGTCTGGATGCTTTATTCACGCATTAAAATTTTCATATAGTGATTAGTTTGCAATAGAAAATCTCTCCCAATTGTATTACATTCAACAGAAAGTTGGCGCGTGCAGGGGATTACAGACAGATTTTATTCACTGACCCAACTTGTGCCTTTCCGCCAATAGCATTTAATTGTCACGTGACATAATATCAGCTGCACGATCAATTAGAGAGACGAGTGGGGGGCGGAAAAGTAATGGTAGCTGACACCCACAGAAACATTTTACCAACGGCTCCATTTCAAACGTACAATCATAGCTCAAATGATTTAAAGATAATGAAAGTTTTTAATTTTGGCTGAGGCACACAATCAACAATTCCTGGGTTTTTGTGGATCCCTTTTGTCAGCAGTCTCTCCCCCACGTATTCCTTTGTTTCATCTTCGCATTTTTCTCTGGTATGTTTCACCCACCATAGGAATTGATGTGGTCGAAATTATACTCAAACAACAAAAACTAAGAAAAATATACACTTCCTGTGGCGCTAATACTCAAGCCATCAACCGTCACAGAAATGGAGAGGAGCTCAGATCCTATGTCATAAAAAGGCAATCCATACAACAATCAAAGCATTTAATTCAATGAAACCATGTCAAATATTACCTACAGCAACATACACACTAAATGGGAGTCGGCCCCATGCAACTCTGTCAATCATGAAGTCACATGGTTTCGATTTGCATTTGGTGAACACGTACCAGATCCCATCAACGTTAGACAAGCGATTATTTCCCCCTACATAAAAAAAGAAAAAAAATGAAATAAGTAAAACAACCTTAAGAGTCCCCTCCTAATCCCCCAAGTGGAGGTGAAGGAGATTCAGAAAAGGAAAAACATCATAAGATACACATAATCCCTATATTTGTTTATGAACAATTGAGTTTTTAATGCATCAGAGATATAGAATAACAATGACATACATGTTCATCATCAGAGTAATATTATCGCCTTTCAGAAGAATCCGCCCTGCATAAAACCACAAAGGTGATGGAAGTTAGTTCCCCTGGTAACCAAGGGAGAGGGTAAGTAAAGCTAGAGGGAAGGCAATTGTCACCCACCCAACTGCTTGCTGGTTTTCTTCTTCACATTCACTTCCTCAGCATCATCCAGAACTAAATTCATGTACTCATCAAAACCCTAAACACAACAAATAGATTACCTATTAGTCAAGAAGTACCGAACAAATCACAGTAGAACTGTCTAGTGCAGTAGCATGGAAGGATCAAGATATAGCATGCAAATGAGTTAGGCACCTAGCTTGATGACTTTTCAAGCCAAAAGGATACAACGCAGGTGATGCAAGAGGCAAAACCAACACTCAATTCTTTTGATTTATCTCCAAAGAAAAAAGATGCAAACACAGTAATTCAAGTGCATCCGTTTGAACTCATTTGCTCATTAATGAGTGTCAAACATTTACAAACACCTTCTGCCAAAAACTACTTCACACAATGACCAGAAATAGAAAAAAGTTGATTCTTAAGAATTGACCAATACAGGTACATAACCCCAAATAATGCCAACTAATTATCTCAGAAAACATTTTCATACATATAATGGGCAACAACTGATGATCCAGCAAATTCTGGGAGTCTAAACATATGAAATCCCTGGTTGAGAGGCAGGAAACAATTCAAATTCAGATTATTCTCTCGCATCCAGAATCAGCTTATGAAACCCCAACTATAGAATTTTTTTCTTTCAGAAACAACAAGAAGAACATACCCAATGAAATTCCACAAGTGGGGCCTGGTGAGGGTCAAATGTATCCAGACCTTACCACTAGCTCATAGAGATAAAGAGATGGTTTCTAGAAGAACCTCGGCTCAAATATACTAAACCCAAAAGTAGAAAAATACTAGATATAGAATAGCGAGTAAAATGAAAAGCAATTGACAATTTTGTAAATACAATAAACGTAGCATTTTTTTTTTACTTTCAGAAGATAAAAAAAAATCCCCAACTATGGATTATTCAAAAAGAAAAAATATATAAGATCTATAAGAGTTCATACCAACAACTTTTCACGATTGATATATTTTCACATTCACATCCAAGGTAAGAGACTGTAAAATCTTCCAAACAAAGACTATTAACAGTAAAAACTTCTATAAGGTAGGGTATGTGCATAGGAAGATCTACGCAGCCAGGACAGATTTGCTGACTAAATGATCCCTGACAATCACAGGCAACTCATAGGGGCCCAGGGATACAGAACGAAACACAGCACTACACTTTACAATTACAAGGATGAAACATATATACATGCTTCAATTATCATGAAAAAAAATTCAGAACTCGGAAAATCCAGCAAAGGAGCAAAATTACTATATAATAACATTTACACAGCTTGCAGAAAAAACTCCTGTAATCAATTTCATGTGACACTCTTTCTTTATTAGTCCTCTCCAAGAAAAATGACACATTTCTAAATTTTGAAACAATTTAACCTTTCTATTTTACCCTTAATGGGATGATTTTACAACCATACAAATGCCTAGGTGTGTTTAAGGCCACAAGTTCCAAAAGTTTTACTTTCTTAAACTCAGAGTTGAGTCAAACCCACATAAATTAAAACGGAATAGAAATTTTTAAAATGAACCCACTGTCACAAATCTGCAATAACAAAACGTCAAAGTGATTGGCTTCATATCACAAGTCAAATCCTAGAGGCCTTAAGATACACATCTTCTCACTAAACAAGCTCTGTTAAACCAGGCAACAAATAACAATGAGGATAGTCAGCAAGTATTACAGTAAAAGATAGACTGACTAATTCGTTGAGAATGGCACAGTTGTATGAATAAAGCCCAAAGATTGTGCCAGAAATTACATTCAATTCAGTTCCTTAACAATTACGGTAGGAAACTGAGAAAACCTAACATCCTGTCAACTGTAGTAACATATTCTACTTTCATGGCAAAAACCCAAAACAAAAATACATCTGTACTCCAAAAGTATGAATATTTCATAATTTCTCTTAAACTACTTGGACTTAAGTCCATTTCAAAATTAAGCTGATGAAACTAGAGTTATGTCGACAGAAAAAATAAAAACATACGGCGTTGCTTTGCTCCAACAGGAACAGCAGAACTATCCGGATATACATCCTGTGTAACAGGATATATTGACAGATTGTGAACCCAACATGCACTAGCAATACCTATACGTATCATGAGCTTGCTACAGCACACAAGAGCTTTCCATAACAGCCTTTTTTCCGTCCACTATGATCAATATGACTTTCTAGGCATACTTCATGTGCAAAAGGAACTAATAAGGGTTGTTAACGAATATGACCCTCCAAAATTTCTATCATGAATTCACTAAAGCACGCACCAGATTCTTGTTGGTAACTGATAATTAATGCGAGAAGTTATGGGTACTATTTGAATTGGATCCATCAGTACAAATGAAGGCCATGTGATTTTCTAATTACAAGTTTAGCGAAGGAATATATTTTGACTTACAATGCTGGATGCTTTACAATGCCCCAACCACAGAATTTAACATGGAAATTGTTTGTCTCTTTTTACTGCCTTCCAGTTTGTTGGGAAATTTAATCCCCTTTTATAACCAAATGCTTAACTTTTTTTTTAATTGAGAACTCCACAATCAACAACATCGAACATAGCTCATTAAAAAAAACTTGTATAGACTTCTTGAAAGCTTTACTAATGATCAAACCTATCCTACATCTTAAGAAAATATTTGATTGCAGATAGTTAACCGGTGTTTTAAACTAGTCATCAGATATTACTAGTCCAATGTTAGCAGAAAATGCAAACATGGAATCAATAAGAAATTAGAAGATCAATAAAGAGGAAAGTGATGACAAAAAGCATTCGCCACAAGCTTGTTAAGGAAATACATGTCATTATTTCTATGGTAAACCACACAAGACAGAGTCAACACTAGTGTTTCCCTCTTTGAATCCCAGTGACTCAAACCCCAAACCTCAAGGTTGGAAGTGAATGGTCCTACACCTCCTTACAAATATAAGTCATGTCAGACACGAACTTTATGTTACAAATTTCTGGCACCTATTATACATTAAGCTAGATTTTAGAACCACAATCTAGATAATTTCAACTACCCAAAAGAAATTATGTATTCCAATAGCTAGAACTTGATAAATTATATGCATTATTCAAAAAGGATCTCCGAAGTAACATATATCTTCAGGACCTTTTTAAAATCAGTATAATTACTTCTTCTAATAAGCAGCATAAATGATTAAACCTACAAATTAATGTCTATTCTCATTCTAAGTGGTTGATGGATTACTCTCCACTCCACCAGGTCAAGAGGTCAAGAGTTCAAGGGTTGTATGGTGGAAAAGATGATCAAAACTAGAAGAGGCACATAATTTGCCTGTGCTAATATCCAATATGTAACTTCGGAAACTTCCTTTATCTAATAAAGGACACAGTGATGATTTTGATTTGGGGAGTGCAGGGGGATAATAAAACGAGTAATTAATGGAAAGGCCTAATAACCTTTCTATATGGTTAAGCGGAATTATATGGGAAAACAAATAATGCACCATTCACAATGCAATTACTTTGTTGTAAAGAAATTTACAATGATACGTCCTTCAATCCTCAGATCCTTCTGCTCGAAAAGCCATATTTGAATCCGAGCTTTCTGTAAATAATTTGCACGGAACATTGAGCACCCAACCAAAAAAAAAAAAAAAAAAACATAACCAAACGGAGAATAACTTACGCTCTGAAGAAACCTGAAGATCAGGTTCTGCAAAAAAAAAAAACACATTATCGAAAATGTTAGTGCCGAGTGAAAAAGGGAAAGTTAACACTGAAGATGAGGAACCATGGACGAACTTACAATGGGCTGGGTCATAATCCTTTGAACTTTAGTGCTAGCCATGGCTGAAATTCCTGTTTCTCCGACCAAAGAAGCTCCTTCTTCAGTCTCAAGGAAAGCAGCTAAACCCTAGCAATACCCCAAGCCGTGAATTGAAATGGCGCCTAATGCCATAGCATATACAAAAACATGAATTCGGGTTTGGGCTTGAAATATGGGCTTTTATTTTGTCGGTAACTTACATAAATGTCTTATTGAAATGAAAAAATACAATATATCCTATTATTTACAACAACAACAACATTACCCCAATGCTTCAAAGGCTTTCGCACATTGCAGAGTAAAAGGGGGGTCGGATGTACAATATATCCCTATTATTTACATATTTATAAAAATTCTTTACAATGGTCATTATGTGAATACACTAGCTATTTTTACAAATACACTGTGTTATATATGATTCATAAGTCATGATTCATTGTAATCAACATTTAATGCGTGAATCAACTATGTGTTAACTATTTTATTGTAATGAATCATATTGTATGATCCACTAGCCACTATGCAGATACACTAACACTCATACATGATTTATAAGTCATGATTCATTGTAATCAATATCTGATACAACGAATCAGCCATGTGTTAAATTATTTTATTATAATGAATCATATTGTATTCATTCGTTGTCTCAATGAATCAACTCATTAATATGATTTATTGGTGTATCATCCTTGTATGATGCACTCAATGAATCATCAACATATAACAATTAGAAAAAGTGTTCCAATGAATTACTATATTCAATCCATACAGTTCTAATAATCAACAACATATATGACTCGATTTTATATATAAATGAATCACCATAAAAAGTTGTGAACAACTCATAATTTTGAAATGAATCACCATACAAGATACATACTTTCGATTTTATATATAAACGAATCACCATAAAAAGTTGTGAACAACTCATAGTTTTGAAATGAATCACCATACAAAATTATACTACATACATGAATCACTATATTTTGCTAATAAAATAATCTATACAGTCCCAATGAATCAGTAACATATATGACTCAATTTTATATCCCAATGAATCACTATATCTAATGAATCACAATAAAAAAAACTGTAAACAACTCAGTTTTATGTCCCAATGAGCTTTTTTCTTTGAATTTTTTGAGATTTTTGGATCTAGTGGATTTTGAACTTGAAGATCAGTTTTCTTCTTTGACTTTTTTTTTTAAAAGATTTTTGGATCTGGGAGATTTTAAACTTGAAGATTTGTTTTTTGAGATTTTTGAATTTGGGGATTTTAAACTTGAAGATTTGTCCTCATTCGATTTGATTTCTCATTTTTTCTTCATCGTTAGAAGATTCTATATGTGTTTAGATCTGCTTTTCATGGAGTATTTTGAGTGAAAATGGAAGAGGAAAGAGGAAGGGTCAAGTTGTCGATGAAGGAGATAATGCAACGAGGGACTAAATTTTAGCTGAAAAAAGAGGATTTTGTGGGAAAAGGAATGGAGTGTATCAAGCGTTTATGAAAAAAGACGACAACAACAACAACATACCCAGTGTCTTAAAAGGCTCCCGCTCATTGCAGGGTGAGGGGGGGTCGGATGTACGCAGCCTAACCCCTATGTTTAAAAACATAAAGCGGCTGTTTCCAGCGTTTATGAAAAAAGAGATTTTAAAAATTTATAGAAAGAGTAAAAAATATTTAAAATTAATGAAATATAATATGTGATTCTCAATTTTCCTATTTTACTTTCTGTGGACTGCAGGGGTAATGGGCTCATGGGCCTACGGCCTGCCCCCTCCTTCCTCTGTCCGAAACACATGGGTTGTAGTTAAAATTTCTGTACATACAACTAATTATGGATTTATTTATTAATACTGTGCTATTTTTAAAATATTTAATCAATAAAGTACGAATATCTTTTGAAATTTGAATTTAGGCATTTCTTTTATATTTGATAACATAAGTTTAAAAAATTTGTTTTTTAGACCCTTTTTTGTGTAACCGTCAAATAAATTTAAATAATAAATGTTATTATATATGTGTACGTTAAGATAAATAAGAGTTACGACTCTTGTAAAAAAGTTGGACTATATTTGAAACGTTAGATCTCTTATTCTTTGTAAAATAAGAGTTCCCATGCGCTTTGATGTATTAATGTTCATATATCAAGTCAATGTATAGGTTCTATTTAAATGCCCACTGAAGGTCCTGATAGGCTGGTAACCACTAATTATCCATCTATATTTTACAATTTTTTTAGAATATACAGCTACACAATGTGAATTTCTGTTTTAGCTTTAATATTATTCTCTCTCTTCCATTCATGATTTTAGTTTGGTGCGTTGGATTTTTTTATCAACTGATGTGTTGGAACATTATACACCAAAGCCTAGACAGATGAAAATATCATGCTTCCGATCAATTCACTTAATTAATTATTAAGTCACGCTCAATAATTTGGTGAGTTTTTTAAGAAAAAAAGTTACTTGCTTTAATTCGGAAAAAGCCAAATTGAATCAAGTAGAAGCTGGAGATATATATCAGACTGGGGCAACTGGTTCTTGTGCCCCTATGGCTCTTTATGCGAGTGTACTAAAGTTTAGATCGTACTCAAATCCTGGATCCGTTTCTGAACATGACCACAAAATGAAGCCTGTAATCATTTTGATGTGAATGGAATTATGGAGCAATTGTACAATTCTGATAGGGACTTGATTATTTTAAATTGCAGTTTTACATATACATAGTAACAAAGTAAGAAAATGTCACCACGGAAACACTAGTACCACACAGAAGGTGAAAAAGTCTTCTTTCGATGGCCTCTCTTTGTACGGGGCTAGATTTTTCAGTGTATACATACTGAGTAAATTTTAAACACAAATATACAGAACTGTGCCTCCGCCTTGAGTTCTTCTAGCTAGTAAGAATTTAACTCAGAAACGTGCCCGATTTAGCATATTAGCATTGTGGGCACGCTGATCAGATTCTTGTCTCTGCAGCAACCTCTCTTGATTGATCTTCTTTATAAAATCATCAAATTTCTTGTTGGACTCCTCTGTACTAACAGAAATATCCCCTCTAAGGCCACCGATTCGAGTCATCGATAAAGCATCGTTAAATGTCACTGATTTTCTCAGTTCCTTTTTCTTGATGATTGCATTCCATGTAGCTTCCAATGAGTCATCCTCTAATTCCCCTTCTTCAATATCTTCTTGATAATTGCTCCTTGTAGTTGTATCATGATCAGGCGGATTTGATGAACGTGGGCTAATGATTTCACGGGCGTCAGTCAAATGAGATATGTCTGGAAAATTATGCAATGTCTGTGGACTATTGGCACTTAGCCAATCCCAACTTGTTTGTGATTGAGGCAGAACTTCTGTTTTATGTGGACTATTTAGTCGATCTCTACTTGTTTGAGACTGAGGCAGAGTAGTAATTACGCTTAACCGACCCCAACTTATCTGAGACTGGGGCGGAATTGCTGTTGCAAGCATCTCGTCTTGAATATCTTCTAAGACAGGAGGATTAGAATTGTAACGGCTGAAAAAGGACATAAGAGTGTCCATTGCAATGGCTGAATTAGTTCGATTTGGCACAGAGTCTTCTTTTTCTTGATGATGTGCTTGTGGCTGAATTTGAACATCCTTTTCAAGTAGAAAAATATTGAGGAATTTCTTGATTGGGTGTTGAAATTTGGAGAAAGTTAAGATGAGGATGACAACAAAGTTGATGAAGAGGCAGATGTAAAGTGGAGATGACAAGAAACTCTTCAAGGAATTCAAGATTTCACTTGAATTAAAGAGGACCATGTTAAATAAGTAGCGAGGAGTAAAAGCTTTTTTGAGCATGAAGAAAGTAGAGATAAGTCCTGTTGATAAGAGCAGAAGCTCCATGGTTAATCCAAACTTTATCAAGGATGCCATGGACAGAGAGAGCAAGAAAACAGTGTTGATGCTTAAGGCTAATTGGGGTTGGGATTCAAGTTGTTAAAAGGAAATGCACATACTTTACAAACACACTGGATAAGACTAGGGATCTTTTTTTACATGGTAGCTAGGGAAAAGACAGAAATACATTTACATACAAGGAACACACACCCTGCCATAGACCCACAGAATATGATGATTAAGGTTGATGGAAGCCTTTTTAATAAGGTGACACTGATTGCAATTGTTGCCCTACTCATATGCCCTTTTAACTTAATTAATCCTTCTTCCTATACTTTCTACTTTTCTCTTTTTCCTTTTTCCAGTTGCGTCTGTGTGGGACACGGGAGGGGGATGGGTGTTGATTTCTTTTCGGATAATTTTTGAGGAGGAAAGAAATTATTTAGTATTTTTATCTAATTTGGAAATTGAATTTGACATATTCTACTTCTCATTTTACCTTAGATCACATCTTTAACTACTTCCAAGTTAAATATCATATTTAAAAGAGAAAAGCATTTAATTATTAAGTGAAAAAAATAATTAATTAGGATTGTTTATTGGTCGGTCCAGTAAGATTTTTAAAATATTTTGGTAAAATACTTGGTTGCTTAAAATAAAACAACACTAACGTACCTAGTCTATTTCTGCATAGTGAGGTCTGGAGAGAATAAAAGGTATATAAATCTTTTCTCTACCTCAAAGATAAAATAGAAAGATTATTTAAAATAGATCCTCGACTCAAGATAAAAACTGACTTAACTGGAAAAAAGTTAACTTTTAAAAAGCACTTTTTAAAATGCTCAAATTTATATAAGCAGTTATGTGTTTGGATAAAAGTGTTGTAATTGAAAAAAAAGTTATTGTGTTACGCCGAAAAACGACCGACTCTTTAAAGAAAAATGAAAAATATCGTTTAAAAATCAAAAAATCGATTAAGACTCAATTAATTTGAGAAAAAACAATTTTTGAAATTTCAAAGAAAAACAGAGTCGCCACCTAATTTTACGGATAATTAGAAAACCATTAAATATTTTAAAAGACCCTAACAGAAAAATCTTTTAAAATCCAAAGAAATGAGTCCGGGTTCACATTTCCACTTCGAGAAGGTTTTATGCACTCGAAATGTCCGCTAAATGCGGTTATCCGGCGATTAAGAAATTTGACTAATTTTTGAAAATATTTGACTTGATTTAAAAGGATTGATTTTGAAATTAATTAATCTCGAAAGATTTCGAATAGATTTGAAAATATTTTGGCTAGACTTAAAAAGATTTAGTTAAACTTGAAAAATTAAAACAATTAACTGAATTAAAAAAAAATTGAATGAGTTTGAAAATTTAATTAAAGTGATAAAATATTTTTTGTTTTTCTTCTTTCTATTTTATTTTATTTTTTGAAAAGATTTGATTGTATTTGATCAAATTGAAAGTGACTAAACTTGAAGAAATTTAATTAAGTATAAGAATTGAATTAAAGTACCAAATCACATTTTGTATTTCTGACTCTTATTTAATCATTTAAAAAAAACTTTTATATTTTTTGTTTCTAAAAAAAAGTATTTATTTTTTTTATTTTTTTTAAAGAAAAGAATGATAACCAACAAAGGTGACGCAAATGGTTTTAACACTTTTGGGGAATTTAATTAAATAAAAACCAATATTATATAATGTTAGTATTCAAACAAATACAAATATAAATTCAGAGTAAATAAAAGAAAGAGTTGAAT
>JAABOM020000075.1:22409762-22429896 GCA_011800125.2 Solanum clarkiae
TTTGGATGGTTGAAGGAGATGATAATGGAGGCGACGGGGAGGCGCTAGGGTTCCCTGGTTTTTGACGTGAATGAGAAGAAGTGAAGAAGGAGAAATTGCGTGAGGGTTAAGGGGAATTGGGGATTTGGGGGCGCGTGAGTGTCACGCGCCCAGTTAAAAAAATCTTTTTTTTTTTGATAATTGTTCAAAAATTACTAAAATCGAGAATAAAGCACTCGTAAATAATTTGATACCGTGGAGGGTAAAAATTGGGTGTCAACAATCGCCCTCCAATACTTTTTATGTCTATGTCTACGTACAACTTTTGAATCCATCCATAGCATACCTCTCACCCTTTCATACAAAAGCTTCTATGGATCTTTTAATCATATGCTTGAACCATCTCAATCTTAGTTTCTGCATCTTCTCACTCCCAGACTATCTCATATATCCTCGTTTAGTTGCTTAAAATGCTATATCAATATCAAACCTAATTAAACTAATGTGATTGTTTTTCCCTTTTCGGTTCAGTAACTTCTATTTCTATTCAACTTCGACATAGAAATTGCTAACTTCCTTTTTGGCTTTTAGTTTTGGGTGGATAGCATAACCTAAGGAAAGCATAAGAAATCTTCATCAATTTACGAATAATTAAAATAGAAGAAATATAATAGGAAACTGTTGTTAATCAATAAAATACATTTTAGTGCAAGTTTTAAACTATAAACGTAATTTCAAAGCAAGAAAGTATCACAATCCTTCCATTTTCAAATTTATCATACATGGAGTGCACATTTATGATAATTTGAACTATATATGAACGTATATACTTGATCAAATTTGATACAAAATAAAGTACCTAGCATGAACTTAACTGATTAAGTGAATGGAACAATATCTAAAGCGGAAAGTAAGAAAATAAAATAAAAGCAAGGTAAAAGCAATAAAATAGTAGGCTTTTATATTTATGATATAATCTAAAGTCCTTGTTAAAAAAATGTATAATAAATAAAATTATCATTTACTAATTTTTAAAAATTGATATTTAATTATTTGTTATAATGTTGACTATAATCTCGAAAAACTAAAGAATCCTAAAATTATGGTTAGAGGAACACTATATGGAGAACTAAAATTGATTTTTTTTTTTTTTGTACATGAAAAAGAAGTCATATATGATAAGGAAAAAAATATTATGATGCTGTAGTTGATTAATTATTGATTGATCTCTGTAACTAAATTCATGTAGTTGATAATTGTTGATGGATCGCTATAACTAAATCCACAGACTTTAAAAAACCACAAAAACTACCAACCAAACAGAATTTAAATCCAAATTAAATTGGCTAATAAAAACATTCTCTAACAGCTGAAACTCTAATTTAATTTATTATTTAATAATAATTGCTCTCTTCGTTTTCATATGTTTGCTTTACTTTTTTTTTTTTTTTTTAAAAATTCTCTTTGAAAAGAATATTTTTATCTTTTTTAGAGAACTCTTTAATTCTAACATTTCATATAACATATTTAAAATCACAAAATTAAATGACATTATAATACATTTTACTTATCTTTAATTTAAAGGCAAAAAATTATTCACTTGATATTTTGCGCATAGTCGTTGAACTTGACTCATGGGTTTGACAACGTGTAGGAGCATAAGTCATTTCTCACAATTTGTTTTTAGAGTTGCACATGTATAGAGATTTACAGTTTTTTATAATTATTTTTCTGTTTCAATTTATATGGCATAATTAAATTTTTTTAGATTCAATTAAGTTTATTATTTTTGTTTGTAAAACAAAAAAAAAATCAAGTGAAGCATATGTTAACTCTTTACATCCAAGCTCCGACAAACAATAACACATTTGAGATATAATATATATTTGTATCATTTAAATAGATATAACATGTATTTTAATGTGAATTGTTATTTTTAATAATATTTTTTTGTCTGTATAATTTTATTAATTGACGCGAGATACACATACAAAACCCATATATTAAGCTAATTTAATATATTATATATTTAGAAATATATATATGAAAATATCTATTTTAATTTGTTTCTCTAAATACCAGACCGAATACCAAAGTTGTTAAATTATATCAAAAAAATCAAAAATCAAAATATTAAAAAAACAAAAAAACTTTTTTATAATTTGATGGAAACCAAATTATACATCCCTACAGTTAATATATTGAAAGTAGTTGACATCAAATTATAAGGAGATTGTGGATGAATTCAATGGAAAATATTCAAAAGGAAAATTCGAAGGAAGTACATGAATACTATACTGTATGAGATATATATCATTTATTTAAATCTCTCATGTCCTTGTCTATGGGAATTTCAAATCAATATCGAAAATTCACAAAATAAAATAAAATAAAATAAATCTGTTCGATAATTTGATAGATACCAAATCATACACCCCTACAATTAATATATTGAAAGTTGACATCATCAAATTATAAGGAGATTGTGGATGTATTCTGTGGAAAATATTCAAAAGGAGAATTTGATGGAAGAAAACAATATTACTTCCTTCGTTTAAAATTAATTGAATTTTTAAAGTTTTTTTAAGGTTCAAAATGATTGGATTGTCCAAAGTTCAATATAAATATTCGAAATTTTTTTCATATTTGTCCTTTCATTTACTGAATTTTTATATTTTCTAAGAGATAAATTACCATGTATATTTATGACTAATATTGGAAAGTATCATCTAAATTTTATCTTTCAATATTTTTCTTAATATATGTGAATTGCCTTATAAATTCAATTAAAGTGAGACTGGAGAGTATATTGTATGAGATATATTATTTATTTAAATGTCTCTCATGTTGTTGTCCATGTAAATTTCAAATCAAGGGGCCACATAAGTTTGTCCCTCTTTCACATGAAAATCATATTAAAGGGAAAGGTGGCTAACATGCCATTACCTGAGGCCTAGTCTGTCTGGTATTGGCGAACACATATTCTGATGAGTCTATTTCTTATTTGGATTTATCATCAACTTACTGCTTATGTCATATCTAGTTCTTTCTTGCGGACGAGTTTTAAGATGAGGGTTCCTAGGAAACAGTCGCTTTACTTCTATGGTAGTGGTAAGATCTGCATACATTCTACCTTCTCCATATCCTACTTGTGGAATTTTACTGGATATATTGTTGTTGTTGTTACTCCATTAATGCTTATATTAACTTCACATAAAAGCGATGAAAAATGGAAATATGGATACTTCCATTAATGAGATTATTATCTCCAGAGGTCAATTGGTTAGAAGAGATACTTTTTTGGTTTCAATTTGGTCATTTGGTCAGAAGAGATTATTTATAAAGCATTTACACAAGTGTTTGAAGCCTTCAAATTTTATAGTGTTAAACGAAGAATATATATAATATATTAAATTATCATTAATTTTTTAACTTTAAATATGTTATGTATAAAATTAAAATTAATTTTTTTTTTCAAAAAAGTAGATATATTCTTTTTAAAACACGCTACAAAAACTAGGCAATAAAATAAATATGGAGGAAGCGACACTTTTGGAATTATGTGAGACTACTTTAGTATATCTGTTACTCTCTTCGTTCACTTTTACTTGTTAGTATTTCACTTATCAAGGTCAAACTATATAAACTTTGATCAATATTTTAAGATATATTTTTTATCATATGAATATGAGAAGAATTACAACTTATAACATTTTTCATATAGTTTTCAACCATCTAAATTTTGAATTTCAAATATTAAATTTAGCTACTTCAATTAATCGTGACAAATAAAGCGAATATGGAGAGTATCACTGTTTGGTAAAAATATCAAATTCGAAATTATTTTATACTATAATTGTGATAACCCGAGATAAAAATAATAAAATGAGACAGTTTCTCCAAAAAAAATATTCCCTTGGTAATTCTAGGAAGTCAAAATTAAACTTGCTGTTAATCAATCAATCATCCCTTAGTCCTTTCATGAGAACTGTTGCAATGCATTGACAGAATGTTTGGCAGTCGGTGAAGTAGACTTACGGAATCAAAATTTTTAGTAAAGTGTGAATAAGTAAAACGTAAGGAAAAAATTACTCTCTCTGTCTCATTTTACGTGACATTCTTTAACTTGGCACGATGTTTAAGAAAAAAGGGAAGACTTTAGAAGCTTATGATCTAAAATCATTTTTAGATATTTGTATGGTTGAGAATCATTCCATAAAGGGTAAAAGGAAATTTTTAAAGTTAAATTATTTTTCCAATTAGAGTATAATGATATTCTTTTTGGAACGAGCCAAAAAGAAAGGGTACCACATAAAATAAGACAGAGAAGGTAATATTTAATATTATATATGTAATATGATTGTCATGTAATATAATTTTTTTTTCAAAATAGATTAAAATAAATCCTTCAATCCAACCTGGCTCGACCTCATTCTGTGTGAGGTTTATCGGAAGAAATTATTTTCTTGGGGATAAGTTTCTTCGAAGAATTTTCTACATGAAATAAATGTTTTATGTGTTTGATAAAGTACTATAAATGCACACGACAGGTGACACATTCTAATTGTACAACATGTTGATTGATTAGGATTTTTGCTTTGATAATTCTTAATTATTGAAGGTTGACAAGAAACAACTTAATTACATGTTGGTCTAATTTTATTTATTACTCCATTAAGATAAGAAAATGACTTTTAATTTGTGCATTAGTGATGACGTAAAATCATTGTTTCTCTCCTTTTTGTTGTCGAGGTAATTTTCCTTCATATAATTTATTGTTCCAAATATTCTTAAAATAGATATTCCTTCATATAATTTATTTTTCCAAATATCCTTAAAATAGATAGGAAAATTAAATTTCGGGTATAGCAAAACGCACTAATGATAATTGTTATCAGAGGAGATATTATTGTGAAGCATTTTCAAAATTGGTTATCTACGATAACTCCAATTTAATCTTTTACTCTGTTTATCTCATTTCATGTGATACATTTTTTTAGCATGTTCCAAAAAGAATATTATTTAGATATAATTAGAAATTATTTAAATTTAAAATTTTTCTTTATAATTATATAAGTCTGAACCTTCACTCCGAAAGTTCCTTCGTTTTGTTTCAATAGAAGCTAGATTGCCGCCTTCAAGCCTAGAGAGCAAGAAGCTCTTCGTGGCAAAGGTCTTGCACGTCTTTTACTAAGAGCGGATATGCATCATGTTGTGCTTCTAAACGGCAGCAAATCCTTCTCACTTTTTTGATAAATATCTAAAGTTTATTTTAAACCACAAATTCTAAAATTCTTTTTTTCTTTCAAGTATCATGTCAAATTAATTTGGACCGAATGAAATAAGACAGAATGAGTGCTTATTTTTTAACATGTTGGGGCCTTTTGTCTTGTACTTGTGAATTATGTGTGTTTAGGATATGACATAAGATAAATAAATACTGGGGTACTGTGGGTGTGATACGGTTTTTTAATGTGTGTGTGTGTGTTTGACTGTCACGAGTTCGTTTAGGAAAACATGTTCCAGCAACATAGCAGGAGGAAAATGACTACCCTTAATTACTTACAAACAGGAGTTATTTTCTTCATTATTAATTATTATATTATAATCAGCTTTTAATACACAAGTATTTCATTAAAATACTATCTATTTAACAAATATTATTATCAATCTTTAATAATTCATTTTTATAGAAAATACTTTTCACGTACAAATCAAACACTGAACTTTTTTTTTCTTAGGAAAAAAGACTTATTTGTGCAAAATTTTCCATGGAATGTGACTTTAATTAGTTTCATATAAAAAACATTAATAATGAAAACGTTATTATAGTATTTAAGTATATATGAAAATTAATTGAAATTATAGTCTACGCCAGTTTTATGAACTTGATTATACAGTTGTCTTAGAAGTGACTACTGAAAATAAATTATCAAAATTACTATGTCCTTCGCATATTCAAGAAATCAACAAATTCATATGATGTTTATTAATTCAAATAATTTTCATTACTACGTTTTCTTTTCCATAATTCATGTCCCGGACCATGTATTGATGAAAATAATATGTATTTAGTAAATATTTTCTTAAGGAAGATCACGTAATAATCATAATTCATGGTTCCCTTTGCTTAGACAAAGGATTTTTTGGGGGGCAACAGACGATTTGGTGCATGAACATATAAGTTACGTAACGTCTTCAATATAATCAATATAAATTTCATCAAATTATTACACTAATTATTTATTGTATGCATTTATATATATATAAAATGTGGGACTACTAAATGAGATTTTTGTTTTGGCTGCTTTGATTTGTTTCTCCTATGCCGGTGCATGTTGTTCTCTGTAGACAATAAAAATATCGTTATTTGGTCGTGTATATTTTAACACGTGGGCGTAGGAAAGTTGGAGGAAAAAAAAGCCAGTGCATATGACATCTTAAACAAAGTTCTTGGAGGTCTCGGGTTTGAGTTTTGAGAATACAAAAAATCTTGTTGAGAGCACCATCTCTAAAATGAATCCTGCAGTGCGCGATCTGAATTTAGTCGTGGCTCCACAAGTTCTGAACACCGAATGAAAAAAAAAGAAGCAAAGTTCATATCAGATTAATATAATAGAAAAATTAAAAAGGATCTTATAAACATAACACGAGTTTAATTTACACCAGATACATATATTTGCAAGGAGACAAATTCTTGAAATAAATTAAACTAGGACAAAAACAGACAATACATACCATGATTTTAACTATGTGCTAAATATCATAAATATTACTATGAAAAATTTAAGGTGAAGAGAATCTTCGAAGATATCATCACCAGATATGTCTCAACTTGCGATGAACAACAATAAAAAGTTAAATGAGAGAAATATCATCGTCGAACAACTTATCTAGAGTTGAATAATTAATTAATTTGTTTTTTTTCTTCTTTTCATCGTTTAACTCTTCTCTTGAAAAAGGGGAAATTAATATGTTTGGCATAGAGGAAAATAGTTTTTGAAAAATAATTTTTAATTTTTTTTATGTTTACTTGATTAAATTATTTTAAAAAATATTTTCTTTAAAAAAATAATTAAGTTCTTTAAAATAAAAAAAAAGGACCTCAACGAAAGTAGAAAAATAAATTGCATAAATGAATTTCTAAGTTAATTATCTCTTTCTGACCCACGCAACACCTCCGATCCTGACCCCTACCCCTTGACCATCTCAGCCCTTGCCACTAGTGGTAAAGCTAAGAGTTTCATGAAGCATATTCAAAACTTTTGTATGTATTAATAAATATAGTTGTTTTGGACCTATATACAATAACATTATTTTTTATATGCATAATTTTATTTTTCGATAAGTAAGGGTGTGGAGTAACCACTCTTGGGAATATAGTACGACTTTGCCTGCCACCGTCGAATTCTCATTTCCCACACTATTTAGCCCTCATATTGTTTTGTTTGATTATATATAAATATTTTTAATATATTTTTCTTGACTTAAAAAATAAATAATTAAAAAATTCACTTATTATCAGAAAATATTTTTTATGAAAAATATTGTTCTTTCATATATACCAAACACACCATTAAGTTTATACTTTCGAGTGTGGATACATGATGAAGACCAATTTTAAGATGTTATAACCAATGTTAATTAATTATCATGCATGATTTGGCCAAAAAAGTTGAATAATTGGTAACTGGGAAGCGGCAGAAAATCTGGAAAAAACTGCAGCAAGTATCCTATAAGTTAAAGATTTAGGTAATTCCTAGAGGAGCCTAAATAAAAAAGTTAGATATGTACCTGAATAAAACAATTGTCGGCCACTATAGCTAAATTTTAGGAAATAGAACTAGTAGCAGACTAGCAGTACTAATCAAAGGGGCGGATCTAGGGGGTCGGGTGGGGTCATTCAAACCCTCTTTGATAAAAATTTACAAAGTCGTATAGGATAAATTCTCTGTATTTATGTGTATATTAGTTTGAATCTCTTAAACAAGAAATGACACAGTGTTTTAAGGCATTCCAAATGCATCCTTGTGTGTAGGGTTTGAATGTTATCGATGTTTGTGTTTTATTGGTTTATTCACATATTTATATTTTTTATTTTTTGGCTCTCTTCAATGGAAGTCTTGAATTTGTCGCTATCGATATTAAAGTTGGATGATATGTTGAGATTCTTCGAACTTTCCTACATAATAGTATATCTAATGCGAATTCAAATTAATTGATGGAATAACTTTTTGAATATTGATTGAATTGTAAAAAGTTCAAAATAAGGTGGGATATATATATATATGTGCCAGTTATAGTCAAATAATGTTTACAAAAAAATGGGAATTGAGGAGTTAAACCTAAAGAAAGAGACACACATGGAGGGTCACATTGATATTTGCCATGTTTTTATTCGTTATTGAAATTAAATGATGTATTTAAATTTAAAAAAATATTACACACTACATATTACAAGACCAATTGACAGATGGAGTAGTTGAAGGTCCCAATTAAGGAGACACATTAATCTTTAATTATTAGTAATTACTTGGTAGATATGTATTAATTGGCAATAACATAATCATCTTCTCTCTGATTTCGTTG
This sequence comes from Solanum clarkiae, assembly GCA_011800125.2. NCBI lineage: Eukaryota > Viridiplantae > Streptophyta > Magnoliopsida > Solanales > Solanaceae > Solanum > Solanum clarkiae. The sequence goes on from JAABOM020000075.1 coordinate 22,418,331, forward strand.
TAGGTGAATATCAGACAACTTAAAAGGAACCGGAAATTATGGTCTAATTTATAAAACATTCTTCTGACAACAGTTGACCAATGGAGTGTTTCCTTATTTCTGTTAAAAAAATCTACATTTTCTTAAAGAATGCTATATTTGTGACAATTGCAAGTTTAATCATTACCAAGGAATATACTTACTACTTATAATTAATTTAAAATCCTAGATTAAAGGCTAAAATAATGTGATTAGGACTGATCATCTTGGGTGGTACAAGAGTTCATAAATCATAATGGCCCTGTCGTCATGCATGGTGTTAAAGGTAAATAAATAATATTAAGTTGCTAATCATTTAACTAAACCTAGGTAATACATATGTATTTAGAATCTTCGTGGTAAAGAAGCCTAGTTTTTTTTTTCTTAAAATAAGGGGATATATTATAAATTAATTATAATATATAACAAAGGTGAACTGTCCAAAAAACAAAAAAGGGGTCTAATTCGAAGCCTAGCTATTTTGACGTGTATATTGTTAGTAAATTAATAATTCTTTATTATATAGACTCACATATTAATATATTGGCATATAAATATATGTTAAAATAACCTATTGTATGATCTAATAAAATATTAAAATTTTGGACGTTAAAAATACTCTCTTTATTAATATGAGTTTATTTTAAATAACTTGAAAACGCATAGATTTTAACTCAAGTCTGATAAACACTTATTGAAAGTGAATTGATTAAACCTGAATACATACTACATAAACAAATTATATAAGGATATGATTACTAAGTTACATACTATGCTTCTTTACTTTTTTTATCTCATTTCTTAGAAGAAACAATCGATTAAGAATAACATGAAGATCTTGATTTCCTTCAATCGATTATAACAACGAAAAAAGATTGATGTCCTTACTATTTTTAATAATTTACTTGTGATTTTAGATAAATTCTATATAAAATATTCCAACATCTTTCTCAAGCAAGATAGTCAACTCATCTATTTGTTTTTATGGGGCCTAATCACATGTCTTGTAACAAGGACCAACTCAATTACCTGAGTTGCACCATCAAGAATAATAATTATAAACCAGAAAAAGAAAAAAGAAGAAAAAGTTTATGTACTTGTACAAGCAATAATGATCACAATAGATCTTTGTCAAATAATAAGAAGAAAAAAGATCATCACTACATGACTATGTCCATTCCCTTTTTCATACTTATTTCTATAAAAGAAAATATTGAAATTGGGAAGTTTTATAAAGGCTTGTGAGTGACCAAAAATAATTTAAAAAGCGCACAAAAGGTTCGGAAAAAATAAAAAAAAGGGGCAATTATTGATTATATATGAACATTAGGTGGACCATATTGTTCATGAGAAACAACGTGAAGTTTACCTAGTTGCTTGGAGATGGGAAGTGGGAATTTTTCTTCTTCTTCTAATTTTTTTATTAGAAAGAAAAAAATTAGTTGAAATGTCAAGTACTCAATTTGAAACATTTCATAGAAATCGGTGATTATATTATACAATATCAGTAAGACAGTAGGGTTCAGAATCCAAATTCAAACACCAAAAAACAAAAATAAAAATACTTCCTCTATTCACTTTTACTTGTCACAGAATTTAAGCACAATTTTACTATCCTCAAAGAACAATAACGATTATAACCTCTTGAAATTTAAGGACTAAACTCTTATTCCTCCTTACAAAGATAATGAAAACCCTTATGAACCAAACAACTATCCAACTACCCACTAAACTGATCGACTCCAATCAGTCTAGACTTCCACTTTCATCCTAGCTAAATCTAGTTATGGATTAAGCACACTAGAAAAAAATGCAAACAAAAGTACCAGGTTCCTTTATAGATTAAGACCTTATTTACAATTCAAAACCACAAAGACATCAACTAATCATAGCAAAATAAAGTTCCTAAAAACTCGAGAGCTGTTGTTGTTCTTCAGTTGTATTTCTAGAAAGATATTTCTGTACTTTCTGTTCTAGAAGATAAAATTCGTAAATTGTCCAACTTTCCAGGATATGCTTTCACATAATATATGGGAACCGCCTTTTTGGACCACTCTTACTTGGAGCAATTCTATTGGTCAATAGGCCTGCCACACTGTAATACTCGAGCACTTAGCAGAAGTTTGTTATTGATAGTATACAATACCAAATGTCACTTCAGTTATACAAACCAAGTACACCTGCCAACTCTTAAAATAGGATCAGATCACATTTCAAAATTTGTAAAATCATTAAAACTTCAATTAACACTAGTACATGACAACAGACTTGTATTCAAGATCCTTGGAGGGAAAAAGGCCAATAGAAACTTCCTTTTATTTGATAAGAATAAGAAGAGTAAACGTTAGACTTTTGAAAGAAATGAAAAAAGATAGTTAATGATGAATGGAACGTACACATTATCTCACGATGCAAAGTCAAGTCTTCATTTACAAATTACTCTTTTCATTTTTTTTAGTTGTCGAAAGTAATCATCCTCCATATATCAGTTTTCATGATATATACGCATCAATGATGACACTCAAAGTTTCGAGTTTCCATTGGATACTATCTTTAATTTGCAGTCTTTATGTATTTGTTGGAGACTAATATGTATTTATTAAATCCAGCATTATGGTAAATGCTCTTTAAATTCGTAACATCAGGTCTTGGGATTTAAATTATGTTTTGAGTCTGTCTATTTATCTATATATCTAGCTAATTGTGTTCTTTCGATTTTGCTTTTACTATTTAGTCGGGTTTTAGATGTTATAACCCTGTTTTTGAGTCGTGACATTTTTGGGGGTTGGGGGATGGGGATTAAGAAATAAATTGAAATGTCAACTCAATTTGAAACGTTTCATAGTAACGGTAATTATACTATACAGTATGAGTATTTTAGAGACCAAAAAATAAAAACAAAACACAAAAATATATACTACTACCAATATGCCAAGTTGAGAAATAGTAAAATCATTAGCATGTAGCAACACAACTAACTCTAACTTGATACTGAAATTTTATTGAATTGTGTGATCACTTTATTCAAAATAAAGTTCAAATTGTTAATCAGAAATATTTTTAATTATTTATACACCTTCTCACATTTAAGACTATTTTTTATGGATCAAGCATATATACAAAATTTACGTTTACTAATGTATGACAGTAAGACTTTTATTCAGGATCCTTGCGGGGAAAAAAAGCCAAGAAACTTCCTTTCATTTAATAAATAAGAAATAAGACGAGTAAACGTTAGACTTTTGAAAGAAATGAACAAAGATAATTATTTCACGATGCAATTAAGTCCTTGTTTACAAATTATTTTTTTCGTTTCTTTTTAGTTGTCAAAATTGATCATCGTCATCCATACATGCATTAGTCTTTATGATATATTCACAGAAAAGATAAATTGATGATGAAAGAATGTACACATTATTTCATGATGCAAGTCAAGTCTTCGTTTACAAATTACTCTTTTCATTTTTTTTAGTTGTCGAAAATGGTCATCATCCATACATAAGTCTTTATTATTTATGATACATACAAAAGATAAATTGATGATGAAAGGAACATAGACATTATTTCACGATGCAAGTTGTTTACAAATTACTCTTTCCGTTTCTTTTTAATTGTCGACAATGGTCATCATCTATACATCAGTCTTTATGATATATACACATCAATGGTGATAGACTTTGAATTTTATCTTGACGTTTAGAACTAGTCATCAATACATAGGAATATATACTCTATTTTGTTTGTCACACGTAGTTAAAACTAATTAATGTATAGCTATGGATAGAGACGATACTCTCATAGAAATATTTGTGGTGAGACAACAGGGGACCCCATACTAAGAATAGTAGCTAATTGGTAGAATTTAATCCACAAGAGACCAATATATTGAGGAAAAAGCTAATAGAATGATAGTAATAGGAAGAAAAATGGAGGAACAAACTGGATTTTAACTTATCTACTGGAATACGTATGCAAAGAGCCAATTCCTGGATCTTGACACTTGTAAGGTGTCCATCATAATGCCAGACAAAGTCATGTGCAACTAAAACATTGTTTGGTTTAATCTAAGATCAGGACATTATGAATTTACGTGCGATATTATCGAAATTTAACGAAGATTCGAATTATTAGGTTCAAAATTTTATATTTATACATCATCAATAGATTGTTGTTTTTATATATGTATGCCGGGTGAGATTATATATCGGGTATGTTATTGTTATATATAGAAATACCAGAGAACTGTATGTTTATATTAAAATTATTGAGTTTCATACCGAATTTAATCATTCACACCTTACTTTGTACCTCCGCTCCTAGCCTGAAGTAATAAGCATGTGGTACTAATTGGTAGAGGTAAAAATTTGCACGCGCTCTACCCTCTTAGGCCACACTTTGTGAGATAATAATGTACATTGTTGCCGTAGTATTTCTTTCCTTTGCGCTTGTTATTTTTTCGGCTAATTAATTTGAAGGATATTTCTTCCTAAAATGCAACCTTCACTTTTCAATTTTCCCTACCATGAAAAGTGAAAAATTGTAGTAGTAAGATAGAAGTTCTCGTGCCGCCCTTTACACTATGCTTTCTTTTTATTATTTTTTTAATACTTTTTCTATCTCATTTGATTTGATACTCTTGATTTGACATGGTATTTAAGATAAAAAGAAAAAAATTTAATTTTTTTGTCTCAAACAATCTTTAGATATTTATGTGGCTAAGATTTAATTATTTTATTAAGGCTAAAAGAAAAATATTACTAATATGGAGTTTTGATAATTTGACAAACTCTGAAATGAGAGCTGATCCTGTTCTAAGAGTTAGCAGGTGTACTTAGTTTATATAATTGAAAGTGATATTTGACATAGTACACTGCCAATAATAAACTTGTGTTAGAGTGCTCGAGTGCAGCAATGTGGCAGACTCATCGGCCAATAGAATGACTTCAAGTACTGGTGGTCCTAGCAGGTGGTAGCAAAAATATTGTGCGTGAATATATATTGAAAAAATGACGAGTTGAGGCATTCACTCACACATCCAAAAGGTGTAAAAATATCTTCTAAAAATTTAACTCAACAACAGTAACGACATTCTAGTTTTCAGAAAATTTACTTTGTTGTTATTAGTTTATTTCCCAGCGATCTTGTATGTAAATCAGGTCTGAATCTATAAAGGAGCATGGTACTTTTATTTTGTATTTTTCGGAATCATGCTTAATCCATAGCTAGAGTTAGCTAAGATGAGGATTTGAAGTTTGGACTAATCTTGGTGAATTAGTCTAGTGGGTAATAAAATTCTTGCTTAGTTGATGAAGAGAGTTTTCATTATCTTTGCAAAGGGAAAAGAGATAAGAGTTTAGTCCTTGGATAGCAAGAGGTTGAAATCATCGTTGCTCCTTGAAAATAGTGAAACTGTGCTTAAATCCTGTGTAACAAATCATAGTTGTTTTTTTCTTGAGGAAGGAGTTTTCCACGTAAAATTCTCCATGTTATTTACTTTTTGTCTTTCTTACTTTTTGTGAAAAAGGACCTGATCCCTTACTGTAGTAGACGTGTGCAATTTATTAAAAAATTTTAAAATTAAATTATTTTTAATTTATAATAAGATGACATTCTTCAGGTACGAATTAAAAAAAAAATGTGTCACATAAAATATATCAGGGAGTAATTATCTGTATCTTTTCCTAGCCTAGCTTCACAAGTAGCATGCAAATAGGCATTTTAATGATTTTGTAAAGTAATAAGATATAAATAGATCTGGGAGTAAATTATTTTTAAAAGATAGGATAAAATGCAAATTACAAAAAAGTGTATATAGACTAAAGATGCAAAACTTCAAGAATTCAAAGACTCTTCACTACATTTAGATCTTTGTTTAACACATGATCTATATAGTATGGGAAAAAAATCAAGAAAGACTCATCAATGTTGAGTGTTGACCATGAGGCAGGAGAAGAGTAGTTAGTAAACAATTTCTACTTGATGTGGACTTTGACATTTCAATTCAAGTCGTTCCAGGAGTAAAAACAATTACTCCCTTCATCTCAATTTATGCGTGTTTGATTCTCAAAAAACAAAAAATGGCACATAAATTTGGACAAAGAAAATAGTACTATATTGCAAGAATTTTTACTCGATTCAAGTAAATAACTTCAATAATTTAGCGTGAACAGAGTAACTATATGTTGTAGTATCATTTACTTGATGGTTTTCTAATAATGGATATATATAACACAGAACAATAAAGTACACTTTACAGAAACAACCAAGGTAAAAAAAAACTAATCTGACACAGCACAAAAGTGCGAACTGTCGTACATACTAGTAGTTAAAAATGAAAAAAAAACTGGCTCTAATTTGCTCTGTACAACATCACAGCAAATTTCAAGTAATTCTAGCTAATTATTTACTGATAAAGTTATTTTTCATGTGATCGAAAAGTTATAAATTTCATATAATATATTGTAGTTTGACTCTTACTAAATTCACGCAGAGCGAGAGCTTAGTGCACTGAGCAGTTTTTTTTTTAATTAGTGTTCTTGATTAAACATATTATTATTGAAGGCACGCTGATAGGATTCTTGCCTCTGCAGCAATCTCTCATGGTTGATCTTCTTGATAAAATCATCAAATCTCTTGTTGGATTCCTCTGCACTAATAGAAACATCCCCTCTTAAACCCCCTCTTCGAAACACCGATAAAGAATCGTTAAACGTCACAGATTTTCTGAGTTCCTTCCATGCTGCAGCCACTGATGGCAACAAGTCCTTTGAACCAATGCTCTGTGCTGTTGCCACTGGTTCAATTGGCCATGTATCACTCTTCTTTAGTACTTGTTCTTTCTTTTTCTTATTGTTTCCTCCTCCTGTAATCGCCTTCCATGTCGCGTCCAATGAGTCATCATCCTCTTCAACATCTTCTTCATTCATCACCATTTCTTCGTACATGGTTGTTGTCGTCGTCTCAGGATTTGGTGAACGTGGACTAACGATTTCACGTGGACTTACGTTTGGAATAGACAATTTCGTTACACAGTCAATTTCAATATCTTTCACATCACTACAGGGGATCATCTCATCTTCAATGGTAGTTTTTTCTAATACAACAGGATCCAAATTATAACGACTGAAAAACGACATAACCGTATCCATTGCAATAATAGAACTAGTTCTTCTCGGCATATTGTCCTCCTCTTTAATTTCATGACGATCATCAACAATGTTATTCTCCTTTTCATCTAGAAATATGTTGAGAAATTCCATTGTGGGGTGGTGAAATTTAGAGAAAGTCAAAATAAGGATGACAACAGAGTTGATAAAGAGGCAAATATAAAGTGGAGATGACAAGAAACTCTTCAAACAATTCAAGATTTTGCTTAAATTAACAAAGAAAATAATAAAGAAATAACGAGGACTAATAGCTTTTTTGAGCATGAAGAAAGTAGAAATAAATCCTGTTGATAAGAGAAGAAGCTCCATGGTTAATATTGCAGTTTTGACCAATTTGCCTCTTTCCTCAGATAATCTGTTGGCTATCAAAGTTGCCATGGACAGAGAGAGGAGCAACTTTTTGGGGTTAAATTTGTTATGAAGAATTGCAAAGGGGAATTACAGGCTAGCTAGGCACTAAGACAGATATATATTTGAGTGCAACGCCACACTATAGACCCACAGAAGGCTAATGGAAACCTTTTTATAAATAGACAATAGTGGCAATAATGAATGTCCCACTAAGCTACTTTTAACTTAAATCATTCATAGGAAATGCTTTCCTTTTTTGAGTTTAACTTGTATATTCCGGACTCATCTAGTTTGACTTGACATAAAATTTAAGAAAATAAGATTTTTCTGATTTTGTAGTTTTAAGTTAAAGTTATGTCACATATATCAGATTACCCTTTAATCTTCTGACCTTAAACATGACACGTGAAAAATTGAAATTAAAAATTTGTCAAAAAGGGAAAAAAGTCATTTTTTAAAACAGATTAAAATAGAAAATAGATCATTTTTTTTAAATGAAGGGAGTAAATGATAACTCAATTAATATGTTATTACATTCAGAATCGGTAAAATCTTAAACGATATTTATATAGAGCGCTAGTTATAAATATCCATATTGTAGCAGTAATTATATTATTGCCACTTAATTTTCAAAAAAATTTATTTGTTACAATGTATATACATGGGTTATATTCTTTTTAAAAAAATTAAACTATAAATATGAATATAAATATAACGGGTTACTTATCATGTTTTGCACGTTAATTGGAGAAGCATGTAACTTTTTATGGGTTTTTTATTTGAATACTATTATTCATTTAGGAGAGGAGCTAATTTTGTTCGATGAAAACTTATAGTACATTATATGTGTGTGTGATAAAATTAAATTTTATGTATATATAATTGATGTGTAATTTCTTGACTTTTTCCTGTGTTATATGTTTTCATATTTTGTACCTCATTGCATACATTTGGGTTCTGTTATTTTACTTATTATTATTAATTTTGAAACAACTTCAAACATGCAATATCTAAAGTTATCCTTATCAGTTTAGAGTACAACTTAAATTTTAGATAATATAATTAAAATTCAGCTATCATTATCTAAATAGTTAGACACTTAGACTTGTAAAATTTTACACGCTGCTGATCAATGGAAGTGCCCACAAAATAGTGTCTCGTAAGTTTCGATCAAATCACATAGTTATTTTTAAAATAACATGATAATGTAATTTTTATTTATTTTAAATAATTATAATTAGACTATATAGTAATACAGTAATAATACTAATGTATAGTTATTAGTTGAACTGTATCTTTTTTTAATTTGTTTGGGTGGAGAGGGGTCGGGGTGAAGTGAGGTTTTCAAAAGCACAAACAAAACAAAACAAGCTGATTAGACTTTCAAGTTTACCATTAGACTTTTTATAAAGTCTTGGTCTACCCTTTGTGTTATAATAAATAAAATTCTAGTAGGAGGATAATGATGATAAACTTGCTTTTATTTAAAATAGTAAAGACAAATATTTTACATTGTACGAGTTTAATATATGTTTTTTTTTAAAAAAATTTATATGATTCAAATAGAAAACTAAATCTCATTCAAATATCTAAATAGAATAACAACAACATTATCCCAATGCCTCAAACGCTCCCGCCCATTATGGGGTAAGGGGGAGTCGGATGTACGCAGCCTGACCTCTATGTTTAAGAATATAGCGCGGATGACCCATGATGAGCGTCGAAAGTTGCATTGACTAACTGCTACTTTACAATTGAAAGAAGCGCAAACAGTTTAAAGAGCCATTTTGTTTTATTCCATCATACCTCAAAACAAAAAAATAGTGAATTTTTGGCTCCATCCGAGATTGATGGAAAAAATATCTAAATAGAATATTCTATCAAATTAATTTAAGTAATTGAGTATATATGTATTAAGCGTTTTGATCAATCACTTAAATCTTCCATTACCTATTAAGTTTCTAGTATTTCTTATAACAACTTAAACTCTTAAATGACAAGCTTAAATGAAATAATTTGTCGCTTCATACTTTGACAAATAGGATAACTATATTTACTATATATTTGACAATGAAAATATACCAAATACTCATTTAAGAATCCAATTTCCACCAATATCATAATCCTATAAGATAGAAACCTGAATCTAATTAATGTAAAAATATATTGTTGTCAACAAATTGGTCCTGTATTTTAATAAAATAAAGCACCAAAATGATTAGTTCACATTTCAACCTCTCCCCAAAGATAAATATCCCAACTTATTAAATGTAAAAGCAACAGTCACACATACAATAAACAAAAAAATTAAGCTAAAGGGTAACAAATTAAAAGGATTACATGATTAAGTGACCATTTAATAAGGAAAAACATATGTCCAAACGTATGATATATAATTATTAATTTGATATAAATATCTTGTACAAATAAATTTTTACCAAAATTAATTAGGGAGGATTTTGCTAATTGAAAAGTTAATCCAGGTGTCACTTGCAGAGTTACTTGAGCAATTGCATGGAACTTTTGTACGGACTAATTTAAATTTAAGTGATGTAAATAGCTTAAAATAAAAAAATAACTCCCAAGGGAAAAGTTCCCAAAAAATATGTCACTTTAGGTAAATATCAAGAAACTATAAATAAAAAATTCAATATGACCATAATCTATACCATGACCTGTCATTTCCACACTAAAGTGCAGTTGTTCTTAATTATAAAAATAACCATTTTGATAAGCTTTTGCAGTCCGGTTATATAATTTAATCCAAGAAATTGTCATGCTTGAATCATGAAAATGAAGCTACATTTACGTAATATCTTGTGGAATAAGTAATTAAATGATTAATTAATACTAAGTTTCCTAGTCAATACCTAACGAATTTAATTATTAATTTGTCCATTCAAAATTTTGTACTACTATTAATTTGGGATGGTAACCCTTAAGCCAATCGTGTAGAGTTGAATCAAGGAAATGGTAACCCTTAAGCCAATCATAAACATTTGACATTGTCTTTGTCATAAGCTTTGCATAGAAGCGAATCTAAAAATTTAAGAATATGAGTGCACTATTACTTTATTTTTAAAAAAGAGATAAAATGATATTTGTTAGTGGGGATTGAACCCCCTCCCCCCCCCCCAATCTTAATGCTAACAAAGAGCTCATGAACCAGCGAACCAGCTTGTCACTTGAGCATGAGTTCCTTTAGCTAGTATTTAATATATTCTTTAAGAATTATACAAGTAATATATCGAATTTAGCTGGATGATCATGGGTTCCCGTGACTCAAAAAATAGGGCTAAATTCGCCCCTGCTTTTCAGAGCAATTTAAAAAAGAACTTTCACTAATTATTTATCAAATGTCTTATTCTTATGTAGAGGAACGTTAGTGTAATTGGTAAAGTTAATGTCATGTAATCAGCGTTCAAATTATGAAAATATATTCTTAAAGAAGTGCATGATAGAGACTGCGTACAATAATAGAGCATGATGATTCCCGAATTCTACGCGCAGCAATAGCTTATTAATGCGTTAAACTTTCCTTGAAGTCTTCTCGTATATACTTTTTAACCACTTTATAGTTCAAAGGAAACAAAGTCTTTCGTCAAAAGTATATATGAAAATGTTATACTATTGAAAATGAAATTAGTATTTTCAAGGAGAAAAAAAGGTTAGACGAATAGTGATATATATGCTGATTTCTAGCAAGGTTAAAAGTGAAATATGATTGTAAATGATGGATATATATTCACCATTATTAGTTTTATCACCCTAACTAATCAAATAATTGAACAGTGGCAGAATCGAAATTGTCTTACCAAGTAATTGAAAATATAAAGAACTATTTAAATATATAAAAAAATTTAAAAAAATTTAATGTATACTATATACATACCAAAAACTAAATTTGACCTTCTATATACAACAACATACCCCAGTGCCTCAAAAGGCTCCCGATCATTGCGAGGTGAGGGGGGGTCGGATGTACGCAGCCTAACCCCTATGTTTAAAAACATAAAGCGGCTGTTTCCAGA